>PVIY010016798.1:0-50886 GCA_004026745.1 Myrmecophaga tridactyla | reverse complement strand
ATTCCACCTAAGTTGGGCTTCACCCCTCCCCTGGGGAAGGCTTAGGTGGGAGACAGCCCTGAAAGCAGTCTGTTTCTGCCTATGCGTGGGGCAGTTGCAGCCCAAGAAGTCCCGCCGCTGAATCCAGAGGCTGCCAAGTCTCCGCAGAAACAGCCATGAAAACCCCCGTTTTGTCCCCATTCCTCTTTTTCGGTTAGCCCAATAAGCGACTTCTGACTTGCCCAGTTTCGCGTGAGCTGGGGGCCTATTTTTAGTAATCAGAATTTGTTTATTAATGCCGCAATTGGCGCTTGGTTGGACTCAGTCCCCGCTACTCTTTCCTTTCCCTCCGAGAAGCCGCCTATGGGGGAGGGGCACCGGGCACGGCCGCCAGGGCTTGGGGAACTTACGGTTCCGAAGACTTGCAGTCGGTCTAGCTGCTCCAGACCTGGGCGTGCTGTGTGTTCGGTCACTATCGTGGTTCCGGGAGCTGTTCTGTACTGTTTCTGGTTATCTAGTAGTTGTTCTGGAGGACGAACTAAAACGCGCACATTGCTAAGCCGCCATCTTGGCCCCTCCCTATATGGTAATTCTATATTTAACTTTCTAAGGAACTGCCAAATGTCTTCCACAGCAGCTACATTTTACTTTCTCACCAGCAATGAAAGAGTGTTCCTGTTTCTTCACATCTTCTCCAATATTTGTAATTTTCTGATTTTTTATAACAGTAGCCATTCTAATAGGTATGAAATGGTATCTCATTGTGGTTTTGATTTGCATGTCCCTGACAGCTAATGATGTCAAGCATCTTTTCATGTGCTTTTTAGCCATTTAAATGTCCTCTTTGGAGAAATGTCTATTCAAATCTTCTTGAAGACTTCTTCTAATATCCTTTATCTCTTTAGCCATATTTTCCTTCATCTTGAATTGGTTTAAGAGGTTTGTTTGAACTTCTTAGATAAGTTGTTCCAAATTCTGTGCCTTCTCTGAAGTTTTAATATATTCCCTTGACTGGGCTATATCTTCCTGTTTCTTAATATGACTTGTAATTTTTTTAGTTATATATAGACATTTTAATGAATTGATCCTGATGATCATTTCTCTTTCTTTCCTAAGGTTTTATTCCTTATTGGTTTTGTGCTAAGGCCCTTCTTTGACACTTGATTCAACCAACTGTAGACCTTTAGAATTGCCATGTTTAACTGATCAGATATTTTCAGCTCTTTTTCATCTGATTCTTCCCCTGGGTATGTGGTACAGTTTTTAAGATTGAACCATTTGTGCAATTGTCTCATCCCCAGGAGAAAACTTCCTTTCCTCTGTTCCTTCTCCAAGAATCTTGATCTATTCTGTTTGTTATTATTCGCTTCTATGATTTTTTTTTTACTCTCCTTTCAGTGTCCCTAGCTGCTTTTGCCTGGAGGGAAAATTCTGGGAGGAGTGTCAACCCATAGATGCTTTCCCAAGTTAGTATTTCCCAGCCAAAATACAGCCAGGGACCCATGAAGGAGGCACAGACCAGTTCCAAAGAGCCCTGGAGAGAGGGTCAGGAAAGACACTGAAAAGCCCCTTTGATGGCTCCCCAAAACTGCACTTTCCTGACCTGCCCAGCAGATGGTACTTTTCACCAAATTTTTTCCCACAGCTTCAAGAGTGACCTGCATCTTTGAACTTCCACCCTTTTTGAACTTCAACCCTTTTCCCCTATTGGGGTTGGGGTTGAAACTGTAGTCAGTATTCCTTGTCAGGGGTGGGCTAAAACTATAGCTCAAAGCCAGCACCCAGCAATCCCAATCTGCTGGACAAAAGTTGTGATCAGTACTCGGCAGTGTGCCTCCCCTGTTTTGGGGAAGACGGCTTCCATGCCCCTCTCTGTTCAGGGTAGCCAGCCAGTAACTGGACCCTGGTGGCTAGCCTCGAGAGTGGGGGATGGGCACCAGGAGTCTCTACTGAATGCTTTACCCAGTTTTTACAGCAGTGTCTCAGTCTCTTCATCCTGATCTTCCCTGGAGACTGTGCAATGCTGCCCTGGCCTCCAGAGCACCAGAACAGTTGTTTGAGACAGTTTTCTGTCTGTCCACTAGCGTTTTTGGAGGGAGAGTGAGCTGCAGCTCCCTACTCTATCTTCCTCAGAAGTTCTCAAGTCTTTTGCCCATTTTTTCTTTCTTTTTTTTTTTACATGGACAGGCACCAGGAATTGAACCCGGGTCCTCGGGCACAGCAGGCAAGCATTCTTACCTGCTGAGCCACCGTGGCCCACCCTCTTTTGCCCATTTTTAAATGGGGTAGTTTGTCTTTGTACTATTGAGTTGTAGGATTTCTATATATTCTGAATATTAAATCCTTAATGGATACGTTGTTTCTAAATATTTTCTCCATTGCTGAGGTCCTTTGAGACATAAAAGTTTTTAAGTTTGATGAGGTCCCATTTATCTATTTTTTCTTTTGATGCTCATGCTTTGGGTATAAGTCTAAGAAATCATTGCCTAATATAAGATCCTGAAGATGCTTCCCTACATTTTCTTCTAGGAGCTTTATAGTCCAGGTTCTTATACTTAGGATTTGATCCATTTTGAGTTAAGTTTTTATGTGGTGTGAAATAGGGGTCCTCCTTCATTCTTTGGCATATGAATGTCCAGTTCTCCCAGCACCATTTGTTGAAGAGGCTGTTGTTTCCGAATTGAGTGGACTTGACAGCCTTGTAAAAATTAATTGGCCACAGATATGAGGGTCTTTTTCTGAACTCTCAATTTGATTCCATTGATCCATATGTCTGTGTTCATGCCAGTACCATGCTGTTTTGGCCAATGTAGCTTTGTAGCAAGTTTTAAAGTCAGGAAGTGTGAGTTTTCCAACTTCGTTCTTTTTCAAGATGTTTTTGGCTATTTGGGGCACCTTACCCTTCCTAATAAATTTACACAGATTCTTAACTTCCTATATTGAAAAGTTGTGCTGGAAATAAATTTGTTTTTGGAAATCAAATAAGCATTACTGAAATGTGGAAATCGGTAAATTTGTAGACGGTTATAGCACAATGGAATAAGCACTAATTTAATGATGAAATCAGACACATGGCTACCATAAAATGATAAGTGTATAGCAACTAGGCCACATTGTCCTGTACTACATTTTGCAAGAAGGTTCACTGAGGGAGAAGAAAAGATAATGGTCTAAAGGTTCTTATTAAACTGCTATTCTGACTGTAATTTATTCAGTGTGAATTTTCCTTATACCTTAAAGACTGTACCTATAGAAGGCATATCAAAAAAGGACCTTTATTCTGACCTAAAAAGGATAGGTTTTCCCTGCACATAATAAAAATGTATTGCAAATTTTCAGAAGTGTACTTGATGCCACCACTTTCTACCCTCCCAGGTTTTAACAGTAAAGAACACCACAGCAAGCTAAATAAGTGTTAAATGAGGTAATGCATCATACTGAACAGTTTTAAGAGCTCCGCAGTCGCAGAGAAGGACATGGTAAAGTGCTTCTTATGGGAGTATTTTGTACTATCTGCGTATTTAATGTAATGCCTCATTGCATTTCTCTTTCAATTTATTACATTACCTACTTCAGATAAATTTGAATAACTAGCTATTGCCCTTAGTCATTGCTGAGCTTAGCAGATACATAAAGAATAAGCTATAATTCCCAAGAGTATACATTAGTCCTCAGTGTAATTAAGAAGGAAACAAATGAGAGATGAAGTTCTATTATAAATTTTCTCCTCTCCAAGGAGCTGGAACTCAAGGGTAAGGATATTATCAGTAATCTAGATTTTGTCTCACACTATCCACTGGATTCTGTATACAAAAGTAGATGCACCATTGTCAGGGTGAGAATAATGATAAATTATTGAAATATAAGACCCTGACCTCATATAGAAATCTGAGTAAAATACAGCTATTAACCAAAAAAAAAAGACAATCTGTGCATTGTTGGGCAAGGGGTTGTTAAGGAATCCATGCACGCGAGTCAACGCCACATTGATTTATTGAACAGAGCGACAGAGTGAGAGCCAATGCAGAGAAAGAGATGGCTCTGGCTCTCTTACTGAGGGCTAGCTTTTTAAAGGCGAGAAAGGGGTGGGGACAATGTGAGCTGCAGGCATTGCTGGGCATTATCAAGCTGCAGCAGGCCATGACCCAATGCTTATGTGGTCTTGCTTCTGGTCTGGGGCGTTGGCACGTCCATGCCCACCTATCATGCCACCACATCAGGTCCTGTCAGGGAGGCTGCTGTGAGAGAGAAGCTGAGAAGGTCACAGACTCCATTTTATATGTCAAGTTGTTCTTCTGAGACCTGACATGCATCTGCTCAGAAAGGAGAACAGGATCCTTCAAGGTCAAATTCACGGGTTGCCTCTAATATATGGTATTGCTTAAGCATAGGGTTGAAACCCAGTTTGCTTGGCACTGGGGCTATAGACATCAATCGCTATCATTTATTAGCTCTGTTTGCCAGGTACTGTTCTAAAATTACATGAATTAATTAATTTAATTGTCAAAGAGATATGAGAAGTAAATAGTAGCATTATCCCCATTTTACAAATGGGAAAACTGGGGCACAGTGAAGCTGAATAAGTTGTCCAAAGACACATAGTTGATAAGTCAGTGGCACAGTAGGATTTGAACCCAGGTAGCTTGGCTTCAGAATCCTTGGTCATAATTACTTTGCTACATGGTCTCTTTAAAAGGAATGAAGGTGGCTCAGCAGGCAGATGTTTCGCCTGCCATGCTGGAGACCTGGGTTTGATTCCCAGTGCCTGCCCATGCAAAATAAATAAATAAATAAAAGGAATGAAGGATGAGGCATGATTTCTACTACCAGGAAATTTAAAACAGAGTACAGGAGATGGGAAATAAACATAACAAAGGTTAATAAAATATCAAGCAGCAATTATTTACATGTCTGTTGTGATACATTGTTCCTCTTCTCTCCGCAGAAGTGGTCTTTTCTACAAGGACCCCTGACCATTTCTATCCATATATTCTCCTGATTCTCTCTTCCCTGCTTCTTAGGAGGCAACCTGAGCCCATGAACCAATTCTCCTTCACATCCACCCAGACACCTTGGTCTGGATTACCTCGTCCCCTTCTATTACAGCAGTAACAACAACAAACTTTAGTGTCTTCTTCTTCCCAGGCACTGAGTCAGACTCTGGGTATGCAGCATCTCATTTAATACAAATACACTCAGTCTCCTTCATCATCTTCCCCACAGTTTTGCCACCACAATCCCTCATTTTCCACCACTCATTTTCCCAAAAGAAGAATTTACAATAGTCAACCACTATTGTCTCAGCATCCACCCACTCCCAAAACATTGCATTGTGGCTTCTGCAATCATACTCTGCTAGAGTTGCTTTCTTCTTCAAGGTTAGGGATGATCTCTAATTAAAAAGTAAAACTCTTTTGCCATTTCTCAGGACTTATTCTCCCTGACCTCTGTCCACATTTGACCCCTTCTGGAAATTCTCCCTCCTCAGCTTCCCAGTTCCTGAAATGCCCCACAATTTTCTGCTACTTTTCTGAATGTTACTTTATGATGTCCTGTGCTCTTTGTCCTCCAATGCCTTAATCTGAGGGCAGTTACTCATAAATTAGAGAACAGGCTATTCACCCATTCAAGTATAAGGACAGCATTGGTGAGAAATAGATGTGGTGTTTTTGAAAGTGCAGGAATAGAGAGCAGTGTGGCTGTAGTGCCAGATCCATGCGCAGGAGGTGTGATAGTTGGAGACAGAGTGAAAGACTGAAGCCAGATGAATTTAGGTTGCTTTGAATGAGCTCTTTAGATACACATACAAAGACAGGAGCTCTTTACGTTCATATGCAAAGCTATTGTGCAAACAAATATGGGCAATAACATACCTCCAGAACACCAGCAGATAAGAATAAACATTTCTGTAGTAAAATAATTGATGATCCATAACAATGATCTATCCAACAGTTTGAGATGAAAGAATCCTAATAGGAAAATCTAATAGCACAAAAAAAGAGAATCCATGTAATTTGGATAAAGGAATTACCAACCTTCCCTCAGTTACTTTATTAGAGAGTAAAAAAAAAAAAAGGCATCTAAGGCTCTTTATCAGGAAATGTGATTATAATCCATCTTTATAGTATGAGTATAATATATATAACTAACTTCATTTTAAAGAGGAGTCTAAAAATACAGAAGTTTCTGGCTTGGGATTCCTGTCTTCCAATATGCAAAACTTCAGACTGTTCACTTTCGCCTCTAGAGCTTTTCTTTTTTCTAATTCCTGCTACCTTCTCTGTGTTAATTTGCATTAATCAGTATAGCCATATGATTATATGAAAATAGATCAGTTCTGGGCTTGGAAAGAGTTCCATTGTTTACCTTTTCATTTGTTCTTTTCTATTGTTGTAGACTGTATTATCCAACAAAGGCAGCATTGATGCCCTCTTCAATGTGGTGCCTCCAACTACGGCTTTGGGGGCCTGCTTTGTTTTCAGTCCCAAAGAAGGCATCATCGAACCAAGTGGAGTCCAAGCTATTCAGATTTCCTTCAATTCTGCTATCCTGGGGCACTTCCAAGAAGAGTTCCTGGTCAATGTCAATGGGTCACCTGAGCCTGTGAAATTGACCATTAGGTAAGGTACATCTGTAACTAATGTGGAAATTAACTGCACATTACAAGTAGTAGTAATTTTATCTACTGCTTTCTTGAACTTAAAAACTAGACAGTTTCTTAGATGTCCATAATTATTTTTGTTGCTATGAACACATCAACATAAATGGGTTGTTTTAAATTTCCATTAACGTTCCCTAATAAGCATGTATATTAGTATTGTAACATGGATAAGATGCTATCCTTGGGATCTAATTTTTCTGTAAGCTATAACCTTATAAACTAAGAATTTAAACATTAAACCATTTTACAGTATTCTTGTATTTTATGGTTTTTAGGGAAAATAAATTATTAGGGTAACACCTGGATAGAATCCTCTTCTTGATTCAACACTGGTTATTATGATGGTGTCTCTAAATCTCTGACCTTCATTTTTATTTTAAGGAAATTCATTAAATGCTCTTACCTATGATGCTTCCAGGCATTCTAAGATTCTAGTCAGCCAAGGCAAAACACTTACAGCATTTTTGCTAGAAATCTTTTGATGGTTTCTCCAACTGCTTGTGATAATTGGACGTCATTAATAGCAGAGTTTGTCTTCAGGTTTTTAAAAAAAACCTTCTCTTTGACTGCCCCACTGGGAAGAGCTATAACTTCAATTCCTGCTTAGAAGAAACGTATCTTCAGAACACATTGCTCGGACTTCATTTGGATTCCTACAGCAACAGGTTATTAATTACCATAGCAGTACCTCTTATTATGGTTACTGCTAGTAGAACTTTTCTTCATCTACAGCTGAGGTCTCATAGTGGTCTGGGGGTAACGTAGAAAAGGGGCAGGTACATCTGACTTGAAGTATTCACAGAAATGCTGTTGAACTCATGATATCTATAAGAATTTCAGAATCTCAAAATTAGCTCAAAGGTGAATGACATTTCTTCTCAAATTTTTTCACCCAGGTATCTCTAACTGCTAAGGAGAGTGAATGCATGTATTTCAAAGGGTTCTGTGATATGGCCAAGGCAGCCTCTATAATCTTAAGTCTCAAATTTATTTTAAACATTCACAAGACATTTGCATTCTATTCCATAATACAGCTGGGCTTGTTATAATAGAAAAAAATCCAAATATGTGAATAACATTGGCTCTTCAAGAAGATATACTCTGTTTATCCTAGCCCATGATGAACATCCTTCAGATATGTGCAGAATGTGAGGTAGGCCTTTGACCCACCTCTCAACTTCATAACAACTCACTTCCTTTGACAAGCAGTAGAAACAATTATCTGGAGAAGTCAAAAGAGCAAGCCTACAAATGTGCCTTTGTCTTCCATTAAGAGATCATCTCATCCCTTGAGGACCCTTAATAATAAGCTCTAGTACATCAAGTCTTGAAAGCCCCCATTTGAATCAAAGAATTCTGAATTCTTGGCACCACAAGGTATTTCTCAGAATTATGAGTGCCCTCTCCAAGCATCATAGTATCATAGAAAAATCTCCATACAAGCCCAGGTAACATAAAGCCTTCCCACAAGGCTCATATAAACATTTAAAATAAAGAGAATAATAGCCCTATCTGTAGGTAAGAATGTTCAGGATATTGAAAGACCACAAATTTACTGTCCAAGTTGGCAAATCATAGGATAAATTGCTGGTCAAGACAGGCTAACTATTGCTCAAGCTAAATAAGAAAGGCCATCTCAATATTATCTGGTCATTCCCCATTTAGAATTCACTCTAATAATTAATAATACATCTCACTATCAATACAAACACATTGCTACTCTATTTAGGAAGAAACATTTAAAATTTAATAAATGTTATCAAGCACCTTTTACATGCAAGTTTGTATATTTGGTGCAGTGACTTGTGACATCAGTGAAATGATAGAGTAAGCACTTCTGAAAATCCTCTCCTTCAAAAAAGCAAAGAGAACATTGGCAAAATATGTCAAAATCAAGTTTTTCAGAAGACTGAAAATTAAACAAAGGCTTACAGCAATCTGGGGATTATTTATTCAAGATAAATAGCTGAGTCTTGTGAGAACAATGAGTGTTATAGAATTTTATTTACTCTATTCCCATCCTTCTGTCCCCAGCTCTGTATAGTCTTGAAAAATGCAGCTAGTAGTCACAGTGAAAACCAGCAGCCTGAAAGTCACTAGAGAAGGCAAACTAGCATTGGAGTTTCTTCAAAGCCCCATTCCCAGAGAATATCATTGTTTGACCTGTGGTTGGTGGTTCTCTGGAAGATCCCACTCAGAAGGCTGTCTTTATTGGGTTTGATTTGGAGCTCACCCAGGGACATTTGTGAAAAGTGACACTGAGGAAGCCTAGATGTTGGGCTAAATAAACAAATGTAAAGCCCATTTTAAATATGTTCAAAGAACTAAAGGAAACCATGTCTAAAGAACTAAAGGAAAGTATGGGGACAATATTTCACCAAATAGAGAATGTCAATAAAGAGATAGAAATTATTTTTAAAATAAATAAATAAAACAAATGGAAATTGTGGTGGTGATAAGTCCAATAATAAATTTTAAAAATTCAATAGAGAGGGTCAGCAAAAGATGTAAGCAGGCAGGAAAAGAAAGCAGCAAACTTGAAGATATGTCAGTTGAGATTATCCATCCAGTCTGACAACCAGAAAGAACAATTTTGAGTAAAAATGATCAGAGATTTGGTTACTTGTGGGATACCATCAAGCATACCAACATACATATAATAGGGGTCTGAGATGGAGATGAAAGAGAAAAAGGGGAAGAAAGAATATTTGAAGAAATAATAACCAGAAACTTCCCACATTTGATGAAAACACTAATCTACACAGTTAAGAAACTTAAGGATCTCCAAGTAGGGTAAACTCAAAGAGATCCACACATAAACAATATCATAATCAAACTGTCAAAAGACAATGAAAGAGAATCTTGAAAGCAGCGAGAGAAAAGTGACTCATCACATACAAGGATCATCAACAAGGTTAATGCCAATTTCTCATCAGAAACCATGGAGACCGCAAGATATTGGTTGTAATATTCAAAATGCTTAAACAAAAAAACCTGTTAACCAAGAATTGTATATTCAGCAAAACTATCCTTCAAAAATGAAAAAGTTAAGATATTCTCAGATAAATAAAATCTGAGGGAATTAGTGACTAGCAAACTTGCCCTGTAAGAAATTCTGAAAAAAAGCCCTTCAGACTAAAATGAAAGGATGCTAGAGAATAACTCAAAGAAATAAAGAGCAGGTTAAGGTAGCTACATAGGTAAATATAAAAGATGGTATATATGCATTTTCTTTTTGTAACTTTATTTCTCTTATATGATTTAAAAGATAACTGTGTAAAGCAGTAATTATAAATCTATGTAAATGGTTATGCAATGTGCAAATATGTAATTTGTATGACAACATCACAGAGGAAGGAAATAGGAATGAAGCTATAGGAGTAGTTTTCATACACTATTCAAATTAAGTTGGTGTTTGTTTTAGTTTGCTAGCTATTGGAATGCAATATAACAAAAATGCAATGACTTTTATAAAGGGGAATATAATAAGTTGCTAGTTTACAGTTCTAAGGCCAAGAAAAATGTCCCCCTAAGGCATCCAGGGAAAGATACCTTGGTTCAAGAATGCCAGTGAAGTTCAGGGTTTCTCTCTCAAGTGGAAGACACATGGCAAACACAGTCAGAATTTCTCTCTCATCTGGAAAGGCACATGGTGAACACAGCATCATCTGCTAACCTCTTCTCCCGACTTCCTGTTTCATGGAGCTCCCCAGGAGGCATTTTCCTTCTTCATCTCTGAAGGTCGCTAGCTGATGGACTCTGCTTCTTGTGGCTATGTTGTTTCTGCTCTGCTCTCTCTGAATCTCTCATTCACCAGAACGTTTCCTCTTTTATAGGACTCCAGTTAACCAATCAAGACCCACCCAAATGGGTGGAGACACATCTCCCCTAATCCAGTTTAACAACCACTCTTGATTTGGTTACATCTCCAGGGAGATGATCTAATTACATACAGCATTGATAGGGATTATTTTGCCTTTAAGAGATGGGATTTTTATTAAAACATGGCTTTTCAGGGGTACATACATCATTTCAAACCAGGACAGTGTTCTTCCAAAATATACTGTTATAGGTTAAGATGCTCATTAAAATCCCAGAGCAACCACTAGTAAAATTACTGAGAAAAATAGTAAAATAAGGAATTTAAATGGTTACTAGAAAATATCTAACATAAAAGAAGGCATTAATGGAATAATAAAAGGTTTTTAAAAAGACATGACAGAAAACATGGAATGACAAACATAAATCTTATCTCATCAGTGATTACATTAAAAGTAAATGGGGGGCAGTCCATGGTGGCTCAGCAGGCAGAGTTCGCACATACCATGCCGGAGACCCAGGTTTGATTCCTGGTGCCTACCCATGCAAAAAAAAGTAAATGGGGGTGGTGCGATGGTGGCTCACTGGCAGATTTCTCGCCTACCATGCCAAAGACCCATGTTTGATTCCAGATGCCTGACCATGCAAAAGAAAAAAAAAAAAGTAAATGGATCAGGGTGCACAGGTGGTTCAGTGGTAGAATGCTCACCTTCCATGCAGGAGACCTGGGTTCAATCCCCGGGTTACAATTATAAAAATAAATAATAAAGAATAAAGAAAAGAAAAGTAAATAGATCAACCACTCAACCACTTTCCATGGATCAGTATTCTCATAATGTGAATGATTTAGCTTCAGATTACTCTTCCCCAAATGAAGGAAGTAGACCAACCTAAAGCAAAAGATTGGGTTGGAAAAAAAAAAAAAGTGAGTGGATCAAGCATTCAAATTGAAAGGCAGATATTGACAGAATGGATTTTAAAAGGACATGATTCAACTATAAACTGTCTACAAGAGATACATTTTAGGTTTAGAGACAAAAATAGGTTGAAAGTAAAAGGATGGAAAAATATATACCATGCAAAAGAGTGCTATAGTGGTTATATTAATACAAGAAAAAAATAGACTTTAAAACAAAACTTGTTACCAGAGATAAATAAGGATATTTTATAATGATAAAAATGATATATTCTTAATTCATTAAGAATATGTAAGAATTATAAATATATATGCACCTAATAGCAAAATACATGAAGCAAAAACTGACTGAATAAAAGGGAAATATAAAGAATTCAACAATAATAGCTGTAAATTTCAATATCCCAGTTTCAATAATGGATAGAATAACTAGACAGAAGATCAACAAGGAAATAGATGACTTGGAAAAGACTTTAAATCAACTAACAAGCATTGTAAAAACACTACATCCAACAGCAGTAAAATACATATTCTTCTCAAATGTACATGGAAACATTCTCCAGAATAGGCCATATGTTAGGCCACAAAACAAGCCTCAGTAAATCTGAAAAGATTGAAATCATGCAAAGTATTTTCTTCAACCACAATGGAATGAAATTAGAAATCAATAACAGAAGGAAATTTGGGAAATTAACAAATATGTGGATATTAAGCAACATACTCCTAAATAACCAATGGATCAAAGAAGAAATCACAAATAAATTAGAAAATACTTTAAGATGAAGAAAAATGAAAACACAGCGTGTCAAAATTTACAGGATGCAGTGAAAACAGTACTATAAGGGAAATGCATAGCTGTAAATGCCTGTGTTAAAAGAGACATCTTAAATAGCCTAATCTTCCACCTTAAGAAACTAAAAAAAGAAGAGCAAGATAAATCCAAAGAAAGTATAATGAGAAAATAATAAAGATTACAGCAGAAATAAATAAAATAGAGAATATTTTATTTCTAAAATATTGGAGCAAGTCAATGAAACCAAAAAATTGGTTCTTTTAAAACAAAATTGACAAACCTTTAGCTAGAGTAACAAAGAAAGAGAAAACTGCTAATGAGTACATGGTTTCTTTTGGTGATGATGAAAGTTTTATGAAATTAGTGGTGATGGTTGCACAACATGTGTGAATATACTAAAAACCTCTGAATTTCACACTTAAAGGCATGTATTTTATGGTATATCAATTATCTTTCAATAAAAAAGTAAAAACAAAAGAAGATGGAGTAGAGTTAACAACATGTTACAGTGGAAAGATCACTAAATTGGTAGGCTATACACATGGTTTTTTGGTTAACCATGTGCATGTTACTTTGGGACCATCATTTAAATTCTAGGTCTTAAAATCCTTAGTTGCAAAATTAAAGCATTTGGGTTCAATAAGCTATAATAATCCTTTCTCTCTTTTTATGTATGAAATATAACCACAGAAATGAGACTAGGTTTTAAAAACAGATATAAATTCCAATGAATTATGCACACTCCATTAGATCGTAATCTCCTTAAGGGTAAGGATTATCTTACTCATTGTATACCTAGGGCCTAGATGAATAAATGAATAAATAACCTTTCAAAATAATAATCTTTGTAGAATCAGTAATCAAAAACTTCCCAATAAAGAAAAATTCAGGACCAGATGCCTGCACTCGTAAATTTTACCAAACATTCAAAGAAGAATTAACACCATGCCTTCTCAAAATCTTTCAAAAATTGAAGAGCGACTACTTCCTAATTCATTCTATGAGGCCAGCATCACCCTAATACCAAAGCTAGATAGATGTATCACAAGAAAAGAAAATTACACACCAAAGTAAAGATCTTTGGAAATTATTTGCTTATTTCATTGAGTCTGTAGCCATTCAAAATATTTTTGCAATTCTCCAAAGCATTGCCTCATTGCCTTAGTTCTCATCAGTCTCTAAAATAGCAATTCTTTACAATAAAAGGATGTCAGTCAATCTTACAGAAGCAGTCAAAGGCATTAAGAGTCATGCTTGGCCTAGTTTTTGTATGCCAAAGGTAGAGAACACCTACCTATTGAGTGAAAACCTGAAAACTAGATTATTGTTATTAAAAAGGAGTAAACCAAATACTAGACCCCCCATTTAAGTCTTTTTGTGTTGTACAGAATTAAATTCAACGAACTGAACATTGACAGTAAGTCAGGCTCTAGCTGGGATTATGGAGAAAACTAAGACATAGAAGACATGGTTTTGCCTTCAAGATAGTTTTGATCTGCTACTAGTGTTAATATGCCAGTAGCTCTAACTCTTTGGGCGTAAAGGAATAGTAGAAGATGCATCCCTGCCACAGGTTCTCAGAAAGAATTTCTGGAAAAGAGAAGGACAGAGCTAAATCACTGCCTTTTTGTGCGTCCTCTTTGGGAAGGAGATAGTTCTTCCCAATCGGACCAAATGAGACAGGGTGACATTCAGGCTTTTAAAATTCCGTATTTTCTTTCCTAAATGTAACACTTTATTGAAACTCTAGAAACCTTGAAGCTTTCTCTTGTTTGGGGTATTAATTTCTTCAAATCCACCAGGCCAAATTTGAGTGAATTTATTTTTCATAATTTTTCATTTATCATAAAACTGGATTAGTTCAAACAGTCAATACCTTGATAAGTTTTTAAATCTCTGATCCCTTCTAAAATCATCAAATTTGTTCATGACATTAACAGTGCCAAAATAAGTTAAGGTAAACTTAGGTTTTCCACTCCGAATAATGGGATAGGAAACCTCCCCGGATGCTGCTCAACAATGGAACACAGGTTAAGCAATACTGCAGTTGTCAAATCTTTCATTCTGTTCTCTGGATGTTCCCATTTGCCCAACTCCTTATGCCACTTTCTTATTTTGGATTTTTACTCCTGGTTTCTTTAACGGAGAAGGTAAACCTTACTGTGGAAAGAATGTTTATGAAGCTTTATGCCCAAACTCACTACGAATTCCTAAGAGAAATATTCCTGTCTAAATTTCCTTCCCAAGTTCACTTCCTTTAAAGTTCAGTATTTCACCTGCCCAAAGAGATCCTAGCACCTCAAATTACAGTTAAAAATTTTGAAAACCTAGTAAATATCAGTGTAAAGATAAACATGTAACCACAAAGGATGAAAATACATGTATGTCATCTTTTTCCGGCCCCACACGTTAGCACCAACTTCATTTGTGACTGTGTCAGAAACACTTTCTTTGGCCTTGTGGCCTGAGAAATCTCTATAAAGTTAATGTTGTAGGTTCTGACATTTTAGTTATTACTTTATTGCTGGGCAATACCACATAATTTTGGCTTGTATGCCTTGAAATATCAGAATAAATATCATGATTTACTCCTCCAATTACATCACGATCTCTTTTAAGTGATTGTATAAGCAGTACTGTAAAATTAATAAGATTTTTTTAATTAACCATGAGCAGTTTTGTTCCCTTTTTTTTTTGGCACACATCATTTTTTAAAGTTTTGACCACAGCATAGGTACATTTTTGTATTCAACTTGTTTCACTTTACTTATCAGAATAATTGTCATTCTAATTCAGTCTTTAAAATTATATTTTTAATTGACCACTGTGTAAATATCTGGCACAAGCTTGGCAGAGACTGTCCTAATACTCACATTCCCTGGTAGAATTCATCTAACCACATCTAAGTCCACATGTTACAAGTCCCACAGTTAAGTATACCTTTGAACAAATGTGATTGCTCTCTGGTTCTTTCAACTTCTGCGCTGATCAAATGACTGCTTTGTGCAATTTTGTGAGCTTCTTTCTTACTTTCTTTAGCCTTTTGTGCATTGCAGAAACTTTTCATCTATTTGTTATTTTGGCCCCAAAAAGATTCTTTTAATAAATCAAGTATCTCACCTGTAGAATTGTGTGACTTTACTCTCAACTGGATCCTAATCCTTGCTGAGTAACTGCCACTCCTTTTGAAACCACTTTGGGTCATTAGCATGAAATAGAATAGATGGTTGTGAAAGATACTTTTAGAATCAAAACTTGCTGCCTTGAGAGTTTTTGCTGTGATCTCTCCTCCCTGGCTTGCAACAGCTTCTTATCACATTATGGTCAGATCTATAGCAGCCATAAGTATCAGTAGGCACCAGTGCTTTCAGCGTGGTGTGACACACCTGTCTCAGCTACACGTGAATTAGGTGATTAGGTGAATTAGGTGATTAGGTGATTAGTGCTTACTGTGTTTTCTGTTATCTGTGTGTCTATAACTTTCAAAAGGTTTGATACCTAGATGAGGCCTTACTTCAGTTCTCACATCTTGTCTTGAGATTTTAGGAGACATGCATAGTGGAGAAAAAAGATTACTACTCCAAAGTAATTACTACTACCATTTACCAAAAGTAAATGAGATTAATTCATTTTCTATTGCCAAGTAACAAATTAACACAAATTTAGTAGTTTAAAAACTACTTTAAAACATACCAATTTATTATCTTACAGGTCTATAGATCAGAAATCAAACATGGGTCTTACTGGTCCAAAATCGAAGTGTCAGTCGGGTTGTGTTCCTTTCTGGAGTCTCTAGGGACTTGTTCTTTGCCTTTTCCAGTTTCTAGAGGCTGCCTGCATTCCTTGGTTTATAATGCCCTTCCTCCATCTTCAAAGTCAGCAATAGCAGGTTGAGTCCTTCTCATATCACATTACTCTGGCCTCCTCTTCCGCCTCCCTCTTCTACATTTAATGGTTCTTGTGATTACATTGGACCCACTGGATAATCCAGGATATCTTACTCTTTTAAAGTCAGATAATTAGCAACTTTAATTCCATTTTTAATTCCTCTTTGTTATGTAACCTAATATATTCACAGGTCCCAGAGATAAGATGTGGACATCTAGAAATTATTCAGCCTATCATGTCTGACATCAGCTAGAAGTTGTGAAATCTCTCTATTATTTATTTTAAGATAGTCTTAGCTGTTAGTCTTATAATTTTTTTTCTGGTTTGAGTTAATAAGCTTTTATGAAATATGTCTCATCCAAAGTAACATCACTTTGCACCATTAGTTTGGGAAAGTGACTGCTGTCCCTCCATCCATGTCAGTGTAAGAATAAAGGGGTAAGTTAACTGCATCATCTTTTACCAAACCCAGTGGTTTGAATCTTGAAAAAGAATTGTAAAATCTACTATGATAAATCATCTTACAGTTTTTTTACATCCAAATTCTATCATTGATTTAATGCCAAATTATGTATATCAGTATTTACCCTCCCCCCAGTTCCTGATTGTTACCCTGAATTCACTAGATTCTCTTTCCACTCCCCAACCTTGTATTCCTACTTCCAGAGGCTGTGTCATTGGACCTACCTTCCATTTTAATGTACCAGCTCTGCACTTTGGCGATGTTTCCTTTGGTAAGTATTTTTCCATGTTAAATTAGAAATTGGGTGGAAATTACTTTTCTCTCTAGATGGGAGAAAGGAGATTTTCAAAGAGCCTCTCTTGCCTTTTTTATGGGTAATTGCTAAGAGGGTCCAGAATTGTTCTTTCCTTCCTCTGTTATAGTGGCATTTCAGTAACATTTCTTAGTTTACATGTGAAAGTTGTAACCATGTTCTGGGCGCTATTAGCTGTCAGGCCATAGCTCTCTCCTACTCTTTCATTAGTGAAATAACAGAGAGATTTCTGCTTCATTCTAATGTTTGAAAATTCTGAGCACTCTATTAATATGCAGGTTCTGATTTGCCAGTCTGCCTACATAGCATCTTTTTCACAGAGATACTCCAGGTTTAAAGTGAACTCAATGGTGGTTCTATTCAGGTAGGTGCTCTGTCACACCAAATTGAAGGTTACCGTGTATTTTCTTTTTTTTTTTTTTTTTTTTTTTTTTTTTTTTTTTTTTTTTTTGCATTGTCTTCTGGTTCAATTACTTCCCTAAGCCATTTCCTTGCATAAAATCTCCCCAATAATAAAAATAATAACAGTAGAAACAGAAGCTACGATTTATGGAATATATCTTTGTGTTCCACTTAGTGCTAAATAGAGAATATTCATTGCTACATTTAAACCTTTTAGCAATCCAAAGTAGTACACACTATTTAAAATCCCAATTTTAGAGATGGGAGAACTGGGCCTGGTGAATTTAAATAACTTGCTTAAGTGACAGGGTCATATAGTAGTGGCAGAGTTAGTATTTCAATTGAGATATATCTAAATTGTTTATTCTCAATGGGGATAACATTGCCCAAAGGGGCAAAAATTGGTTCTTTGGGGTGAAAAAAAAACCTTAGACATCACAATGACTTGTAGCTCTCCAAATCTCAACTCTACCCAACTGTGCTGGTTTGAAATGATGTAGGGACCTTAGAAAAGCATGTTTTAATCCTAATCCCATTTTGTAAAGGCAGCCACTACTTCCAATCTGTATTCAGTATTGTATGTTTGAAACTGTAATCAGATCATCTCCCTGGAGATGTGATGTAATCGAGAATGGTTGTTCAACTGGATTAGGTGACGACATGTCTCCACCCATTCAGGTGGGTCTTGATTAGTTTCTGAAGTCCTATAAAAGAGGAAACATTTTGGAGAATAAAAGATTCAGAGACAGCCAGAGAAGAATGACATAGCCACAAGAAGCAGAGAGCCCACTAGCCAACCACCTTTGGAGGTGAAGAAGAAAAATGCCTCCCAGGGAGCTTCATGAAACAGGAAGCCAGGAGAGAAAGCTAGCAGATGATGCCTTGCTCACCATGTGCCCTTCCAGCCAAGAGAGAAATTGTGACTGCATTTGCCATGTGCCTTCTCACTTGAGAGAGAAACCCTGAACTTCATCAGCCTTCTTGAACCAAGGTTATCTTTCCCTGGATGCCTTTGATTGGACATTTCTATAGACTTGTTTGGATTGGGACATTTTCTCGGCCTTAGAACTGTTGACTAGCAACTCATTAAATTAACTCATTTAAAAAGTTAAAAGCCATTCTGTTTCTGGTATGTTGCATTCCAGCAGCTAGCAAACTAGAACACCAACAAAATCTTATTCTTTAGTATTTAATTTCTCTCATTAGGGAAAATTCAATTTAAATAAATTTAATTACATAATTTGATTTTATTTAAAATTAATTTACCTTTCTCTTTAGTGGTTCAATGATGATCAAAAAATTGAGAAACACTAGTCTAAATCCATATTCCATTATCCTGTTCAGTTTGCTCTGTGCTTCCTCCACTGATTTTCAGTTATTTTGCTTTTGAGTATACTTATCTACTTTGGGAGAAAAATAGTGAGTTTTTTTTTTTGGAGAATAGGGGCTTTGAAAAGCTACTTCATATAGTGGAGAACTAAGAGGGTTGTGTGCATGCTCAAGGCAAGACAAGTCCATAAGGTTTCACCACTGGCTGGACTTTACACTCAGGGAAAGCAGAAAGTGAAAGCTAAGGCAGAGTTTAAAAGGCCTGGGTAGTGCTTATCAATAATCACTTTACATGTAAATGAATTAAACTGTCCAATTAAAAGGCAGAAATTGGCAGAATGGATAGAAAACCATAATCAATCTATACAAGCTCTACTGGACTTAGTTTAGATCCAAAGACACAAAGAGGTTGAAAACAAAAGAATAGAAAAAGATATTACATGCAAATAGTAACCAAAAGAGGGCTAGGCTGGCTATACTAGTCTCAGAAAAAAATAGGTTTTAAGCAAAATATTATCATAAGAGGCAAAGAAGTATATTGTATATTAATAAAAGGGTAAGTTCATCAAGATGATATAACAATTATGAACATGTACACATCTAACAACAGAGTCCCAAAATATATAATGCAAAAATGATAGAATGAAAGCAGAAATAGACAGTTCATCAATAATTGATGGAGATTTCTATACCCACTTTCAATAATGAATAGAACAATCAGACAGAAATTCAATATGGAATTAGAGGTATTGAACAACACTATAATTAAACCACCTAACCACAGCAAACTATACATTATTCTTATGTCTCCCTGGCACATTCTCCAGCATAGACCACATGTTAGGCCCCAAAAAAGTCTCAATAAACTGAAAAGTCTGAGGTCATTCAAAGGATGTTCTCTGACCACAGTGAAATGAAATTGGATATCAAAAATAGTGAAAACTGGAAAATACACAAATATTTGAAAGTTTAACAACACACTCTTAAATAACGAATGGGTCAAAGGAGAAATTACAAGGGGAATTAGAAAATACTTTAAAATATATAAAATGAAAACACAACATACCAAGCCTATGGGTTGAAGTGAATGCAGTACTCAGAGGGAAATTTATAGCTATAGATGAGTACATTTAAGAAGAACAAGATCTAAAATCGACAACCTAACTTTACACCTTAAGGAACTAGAAAAAGAAGAGCAAACTAAACACAAATCTAACAGAAGGAAAGAAATAATAAAGATCACAGAGAGATAAATGAAATAGAGAATGGGAAAAATAGAGAAAATCAATGAAAGTTAACATTTCTTCGAAAATATTAACAAAATTGGCAAATCATTAGTTACAATGATTAAGAAAAAAAGGGGAAAGAGTCAAATTACAAGAAGCAGAAATGAAAGAGGGGTCATTAATACTGACCTTACAGAAATAGAAGGGGTATGTACTAGGAACATTTGTACCAGATTAGATAACTTAGATGAAATGAACAAATTTTTAGAAACTCACAAATAAAACTGACTCAAGAAAAAATAGAAAATCAGAAAAGACCTGTAACAAGAAAGGGGCTTAAATCAGTAATCAAAAACCTTACAAAATTAAAACTTAGGAACAGATTACTTCACTGGTAAATTCTACTAAGCATTTAAGAATTTGCATCAATCCTTCTCAAATGCTTTCCAAAAACATAGAAGAGAAGGAAATAATTATTGACTCATTCTATGAGGCCATCATTACCCTGATACTAAAGGCAGACAAAGACATCACAAGAAAAGAAAACTACAGACCAATATCCATTTTTAGATGTAGAAATCCTCAACAAAATACTAGCAAATCAATTCCAGGAGCTCATTAAAAGGATTATATATTATGACCAAGTGGGACTTATACCAAGAATGCAAGGGTGCTCCAGCAGTTCCTCACTGGCTGGCTGCTGTGGATGGAGAGGGACATTTGAAGCCCCACTCCCCAAGAATAGGGAGGGGCATGAACAAGTGCAGATGATAGCTTTTGGTCTGTAAATTTAGATTGCTGGATCCCACTGTTTTAGTCCTCCCTGGACAGGGTTGCCTCACCATTGTTTCAAGCCCACCTGTGACAGGGATGGAGCTGGCAAACATTTCAAAGGACACTGCCTCTTAGGGCTGCAGGGAACAGCTTGGCAAAAAGTGCCATCTGTTAGTCAGGCCAGGAAAGTACATCCTTGGGGAGCTGACAAAAAGGCTTCTGGGTATCTTTCCTGTCCCTCTTCATAGGGCCCTTTGGAATTAGTCTGCACCCCTGTCATGGGTCCCTAGCCCTGTTTCTTCTGTGAAATACAGGGAAACACTGTATTCCCTGTGTCAAAGGGAAACACTGTGAAACCCAGTGTCAAAGAAGAGTTTTCACACAAAGCCAATCAACAACAGAACCCTAGACAAGAGAGAGAAACTTACCTCCAGAGTAAGATCTTCAAGATAATCAGATGCCTGTAATCAGCACAAACTTACAAGCCTTGCTAAGAAGATAAGACCCAGTGAAAGGGACAAATTAAAAAGTCAGAGGGTACCGAATTTGGAACAACTAATCAAAAGTGTTCAAACAAAATCTCCTAAATAAATTCAAGGAGATGAAGGAGAATATGGCCAAAGAAATAAAGAATATTAAGAAGACACTGCACAATACTATAAGTATAATTAACAGTGCTGCATATGAGTATGATTGAAAGGGGTAGTCTAGGAATATGTATGTCACTAGAAGGAAAGCTAGAGGATGAAACATGGGATGAGACTGTATAACATAACAAAAACCTGTTGAGGGTAATGAATGTGGTTAATTTTAAAATATAAGGAAGTTATTAACATGAACTAGAAAAAATGTATGCCACTGATACAAGATGTCAATAATAGGGTGGTATGTGGGAAAATACAGTTAATGCAAACTATAGATATTAGTTAATAGTAACATTGTAATATTCTTTCATCAATTGTAACAAAGAAGCTATACCAAAATAAGCATCAATAATAGATGGTATAAGGGATACAGGATTGTTTTTCCAGAGCAATGAGCACGTTCTCAAATTGATTGTGGTGGTAAATGCACCATTCTGTGATTTTACTGAGAGCCATTGATTGCACACTTTGGTTGGATCATATAGTGTGTGAATAAAACTGCTAAAAGAGGAAAGGAAAAGACACTAGGTGACTTTGTGAACATAGGGAAGAATTTTTAAAAACATGAAAAGAAGCATTACAGAATAGGAAATGAAAGACACAATAGGAGGGATTAAAATGCTATAGAGGCATACAACAGCAGATTTGAACAGGCTGAAGAAAAAATCAGTGAACTGGAAGATAAGATATTCGAAATCTCACAGACAGAAGAACAGATAGAGAAAAGAATGGAAAAAAATTGAACAGGGTCTTAGGGAATTGAATGAGAGCATGAAGTGCACAAACATGCATGTCATGGGGAAAGAGAAGGGTAAGGGGGCAGAAAGGATATTTGATGAAACAAAGGTTGAAAATTTCCCAGCTGTTCTGAAAGACATAAATATACATGTTCAAGAAGTACAACATACTCCAAACAGAATAAATCACAATATACCTACTCTGAGACACATACTAATTAGAATGTCAAATGCCAAGGATAAAGAGAGAATCCTGAAAGCAGCAAGAGAAAAATTGTCATATAGGAGGGTTCAGCATTAAGATTAAGTGCCAATTTCTCATCAGAAACCATGGAGGCAAGAAGGCAATGGTCTGATAAAATAGAAAGAGAAAAGCTGCCAGCCAATAATTCTTAATCCAGCAAAACTGTCCTTCAAAAATGGAGAGTTTAAACTATTCCCATATAAACAAAAAAAAAAAACAGAATTTGTCAACAAGAAATCTACTCTACAGACTACTAAAGGGAGTTCTGCAGGTTGAAAGGAAAAGATGAGAGAGTGGTGTTCTAGTTTGCTAGCTGCTGGAATGCAATATACCAGGAATGGAACAGCTTTTAAAAAGGGGAATTTAATAAGTTGGCAGTTTACAGTTCTAAGGCTGAGAAAATGTCCCAGTTAAAGCAAGTCTATAGAAATGTCCAATCAAAGGTATCCAGGGAAAGATACCTTGGTTCAAGAAGGCCGATGAAGTTCAGGGTTTCTCTCATCCAAGAAGGCACACGGTGAACACAGTCACAGTTTCTCTCTCATCTGGAAAGGCACATGGTGAACATGGTGTCATCTGCTAGCTTCTTCTCCTGGCTTCCTGTTTCATGAAGCTCCCCAGGAGGCATTTTCCTTCTTCATCTCCAAAGATCGCTGGCTGGTGAACTTCTGCTTCTCATGGCTATGTCGTTCTGCTCTGCTCTTTCTGAATCTCTTTCATTCTCCAAAACATTTCCTCTTTTATAGGACTCCAGAAACTTATCAAGACCCACCCAAATGGGTAGAGACATTTTGTCACCTAATCCAGTTTAACAACGACTCTTGATTAAATCACACCTCCAGAGAGATTATCTAATTACAGTTTCAAACATACAGTATTGAATAGGGGTTATTCTGCCTTCACGAAATGGGATTTAGATTAAAACATGGCTTTTCTAAGGGACATACATCATTTCAAACTAGCACAAGTGGCTTGGAGGAGAGTGTAGAAATGAAGATTATCAGTAGAGTAAGTAAAAGAGTAAAAAGACATAAATATGATATGACGTAAAAAACCGAAGAATAAAATGGTTGAGGTAAGTACTGCCTTACAGTAATAAAATGGAAGGTTAATAGATGAAATTCCCCAATCAAAAGACATAACGGGACAGAACATTGACAGAATGGAGAAAAATGTATGATCCATCTATATGCTATCTACCAGAGACTCACCTTAGACCCAAGGAGGCAAATAGGTTGAAAATGAAAGGTTGGAAAAAGATATTCCACAAAAATAATAACAAAAAAAGCTAGAATACTTATATTAGACAAAATGACTTTAAATGAAAAAGTGTTATAAGAGACAAATCAGGAACAGTACATATTACTAAATGGGACAATCCAGCAGGAAGAAAAAGCAATCATAAATATTTATGCACCTAACCAGGGTTCCAAAAATACATGAAGCAAACAATGACAAAACTGAAGGGAGAAATAGACATCTCTACAGTAATAGCTGGAGACTTCAATACACCACTCTTATCATTAGGTGTAACATCAAGACAGAGGATCAATAAGGAAGCAGATAACTTGAATAATATTATATATGTACTGGACTTAACAGACATATACAGAACACTGCACCCCAAAACAGTAGGATATGCATTCTTCTCAAGTGCTCATAGATCATTCTTCAGGATAGACCACATACTGAGTCACAAAACAAGTCTCAGTAAATTTAGAAATATGAAATTATATAAAGCATCTTCCCTGACCATAATGGAATGAAGTTGGAAATCAGTAACAGACAGAGAACTGGAACATTCACAAATATATGGAGGTTAAACAACACAGTCTTAAATAATCAGTGGGACAAAGAGGTAATTGCCAGAGAAATCAAGAAATATCTCAAGATGAATGAAAAAGAGAGCACAACATATTGAAACTTATGGGATGCAGTGAAAGCAGTGCTGAGAGGGAAAGTTATAGCCCTACAATTCTACATTAAAAAAGAAGAGAAACCTAAAATCAATGACCTATATTCACACTTGGAGAAATTAGAGAAAGAACAGTGAACTAATCCCCCAAGCAAGCAGAAGGAAAAAAATAAAGATTAGAGTGGAAATAGGTGAGATTGAGAATAAAAAAACAAGAGACAATTAACAAAACCAAAAGTTGGTTCTTGAGAAAACAAATGAAATTGACAAACCCTTAGCTAGATTGACAAAGAAAAAAAGAGAGAAGATGCAAATAAAATCAGAAATGAGGGGGAACATTACTACTGACCCCACAGAAACAAAAAGGATCATAAGAGGATACTATAAACAACTGTATGCCAACAAACTAGACAGTTTAAATGAAACGGACAATTTCCTAGAAATACATAAACAATCTGCACTTACTGTAAAAGAATCAGAAGACCTCAACAGACTAATTACAAATAAAGAAATTGAATCTGTCATCAAAAACTTCCCAACAAAGGAAAACCCAGGCCCAGATGGCTTTACAGGTGAATTCTACCAATCATTCCAAGAATTAATACCAATCCTGTTTAGACTCCTCCAAAAAATTGAAGAGGACGGAACACTTACTAATTCATTCTACAAGGCCAACATCACACTCATACCAAAGCCAGATAAACATACTACAAGAAAAGAAAATTACAGGCCAATTTATCTAGTGATATATGTACTGGACCTAACAGACATATACAAAAGCCATGTGCTTTTATTGTTTCATTTATCATCATTATTACCTTAAGCAGACCTCAGTGTTCCAAAAGTTACTCTGGGGATGTTGTGTTAATACTAGTGCAGGCAGAATATTAAATGCAAATATCCTCAAGAAAATACTAGAGAACTGAATCCAACTGCACAGTAAAAGAATTATACACCATGATTGAGTGGGTTTTATCCCAGGTATGCAAGTGTGGTTCAACACAAGAAAATCACTTAATGGAAAATACCACATTAACCAATGAAAGGGGAAAAAAATCACACAATCATCTCGACTGCAACAGAAAAAGCATTTGACAAAATTCGGCATCTTTTCTTGATAAAACACTTCAGAAATGTCCTTCTATTTGGAAGAAAACTTCAACATGGTAAAGGGTATATATGAAAAAAAATTTTTTTAAATACAGCTAACATTGTGCTCAATGGAGAAAGACTGAGAGCTTTCCCTTCTAAGATCTGGAACAAGACAAGGATGCATACTATCACCACTGATATTCAGCATTGTGCTGGAAGTCCTGGCTAAAGCAATTGTGGAAGAAAAAGAACTAAAGCATATCCAAATTAGAAAAGAAGAAGTAAAACTTTCACAATTTGTAGATAACATGATCCTATATATATAGAAGGTCCTGAAAAATCTACCACAAAATGACTAGAGCAAATAAATGAGTTCAGCAAAGTGACAGCAGACAAGAGCAACATGAAAAATCAGTAACGTTTCTGTATGTGGGCAATCTGAGATCAAGAAAAAAATTCCATTTACAATAGCAGCTAAAAGAATTAAATATCTAGGAATATATTTAACCATCAATGTAAAGTACCTGTTCAAAGAAAACAACAAAACATTGCTAAAAGAAATCAAAGAAAACCTAAATAAATGGAAGGACGTTTTGTGTTCATGGTTTGGAAGATGAAAAATCATTAACATGTCATGTCTATACAAATTGATTTATAGATTCAAAATTCCAATCAAAATTCCTACAGCCTACTTTGCAGAAATGGAAAATCCAATTATCAAATTTATTTGGAAGGGTAAGGGGCTCCAAATAGCCAAAAATATCTTGAAACACAAGAATGAAGTTGAGAGACTCACACTTCCTTACTTTAAAGCATATTAGAAGACTACAGTTGTCAAAACAGCATGGTACATGTCCTTTGATGACTAATTATTAAAAGTGATGTTTGTTACAAAAACAAAAAATCAGCATGATACAGATATAAAGAGATATATTTACCAAAGGAATCAAATTGAGTGTTCAGAAATAGACCCTCACATCTATGATCAATTGATTTTGACAAAGCTGCCAAATCTATTCAACTGTGACAGAATAGTCTCATCAATAAATGATGCTGGGAATACTGAATATCCATATCCAAAAGGATGAAAGAGGGCCCCTATCTCACAATTTATACAAAAATTAACTCAAAATATTTCAAAGATCTAAATATAAATGTCAGGACCATAAAACTCCTAGAAGAAGATGTAGGGAAGCATCTTCAGAATCTTGTGTTAAGCAATGATTTATTAGACTTTATACCTTTTATACCCAAAGCATGAGCAACAAAAGAAGAAATAGATAAATTGGACCCTGTCAAAATGGAAGTAATTCTACAACTCAACAATAAAAAGACAACCCAATTAAAAATGGGCAAAGACTTGAATAGGTACTTTTCCAAAGAGGAATACAAATAACTAAAAAGCACATGAAAAAATGTTCAACATC
Source organism: Myrmecophaga tridactyla (assembly GCA_004026745.1). NCBI lineage: Eukaryota > Metazoa > Chordata > Mammalia > Pilosa > Myrmecophagidae > Myrmecophaga > Myrmecophaga tridactyla. Next base: position 24,264 of record PVIY010016798.1, on the reverse strand, counting down.
ATTAGTTATTAGGGAAATGCAAATCAAAACCACAATGAGATATCATTTCACACCTACTATAATGGCTACTGTTCTAGTTTGCAAGCTGCTAGAATGCAATATACCAGAAACAGAAGCTTTAAAAAAGGGGGATTTATTAAGTTGCAAGTTTACAGTTCTAAGGCTGTGAAAATGTCCAAATTAAAGCAAAGCTATAGTGCTCGCTTCGGCAGCACATATACTAAAGCAAGGCTATAGAAATATCCAATCTAAGGCATCCAGGGAAATATACCTTGGTTCATGAAGGCTGGTGACGTTCAAGGTTTCTGTCTTAACTGGAAAGGCATATGACGAACATTGCACATCTGCTAGCTTTCTCTCCAGGCTTCTTGTTTCATGAAGCTCCCCCCGGTGGTGTTTTCCTTCTTCATCTCCAAAGGTCTCTGGCTGCGTGGGCTCTTGTGACTTTTAAGCTTTTTCCAAAATGGTTCCCTCTTAAAGGGCTCCAGTAAACAATCCCACCTTGAATGGGTGGAGACAACCTCCATAGAATCCACCTAATGAAAAGTTCCCACCCACAGTTGGGTGGGTCACTTTCCATGGATAATCAAAAAGCTCCCTCCCATCAATATTGAATGAGAATTGAAGGACATGGCTTTTCTGGGGTACACCACAGATTAAAACTAACACAGCTACTATTTTTTTAAAAACTACATATATTGGAGAGGATGTGGAAAAATAGTAACAATCATTCACTGCTGGTATACAGTGGTACACCTTCTGTGGAAGATAGTTTGGTGCTACCTCTGAAACAAAGTATAGACTTGCCACATGACCCAGCAATCCCACTACTAGATGTGAACTACATTACACAAAAAGTGAACCCTAAGTTAAACCATAAGCCTTAATTAATAGTACAATTATAAAAATATGCTATTATCAGTTGTAGCAAATGTTTCTATTCAATGCAAGGTGTTGGTGGTGGGTGGTATATTAGAATCCTGTATTTTAGGCATGATTGTTCTTTAAACCCACAACTTCTCTAATAAAGAATAAAAAATCACCAGCAGAGTTGAGACAGTTAACTCCATTTTTGAAAGAAATTTCTACTGTGTGTAAAATGTTATCAAACACATGCTAAAGAGAAATCTTTGATGAAAAGGAAGAGTCACGAGACATGGCAAAGTTCATTGTCTTATTTTAAGAAATTGTCACAGCCACCATCTGACCAGTCAGAAGCCATCAACATTGAGGCAAGACCCTCCACCTGCAAAAAGATGCCAGTTGATGGTAGCATTTTTTAGCAATAAACTATTTTTAAATTAAGATTTGTACATTCTTTTTTCAGACATAATGCTATTGCACACTTAATAGACCACAATATAGTGTAAACATAACTTTTATATGCACTGGGGAGCCAAATCATTCATGTGATTCACTTTATTGGGATATTCACTTTATTGCAGTGGCCTAGAACTGAACCCACAATATTTCTGCAGCATACCTGTAAAATGAAGGGAAAAATCCACATGACACCTCAATTGATGCTGAAACTATATTGACAAAATCGGACACCCTTTCTTGACAAAAACACACAACAAACTAGGAATAGAAGAGAACATCTCAGTATGATAAAGGAAAAATATGAAAAACCCACAGCTAACATCATACTCAATGGTGAAAGAGTAAAAGCTTTCCTCCTAAGATTAGGAACAAGACAAAGATACCTGCTTTCACTACTTTAATTCAACATTGTATTGGAAGTTCTAACCAGAGAAATTAGGCCAGAAAAATATTTAAAGACATCCAAATTGTTAAAGAAGAAGTAAAGCTATCATTCTTTGTAGATGGCATGATCTTATGTATATAAAATCCTGAGGAATCCACATGCAAAAAGTGTTAGAGCTAGTAAATGAATTTGGCAGTGTTGTAGATAGACGCAAGATAATCTCATAAAAATCAGTCATACTTTATACATTAGCAATTAACCATTTCAAACGAAATTAAGAAAATAATTCTATTTGCAATAGCATAAAAAAGAATAAAATACTTAAGAAGCATAAGACATACACCGAAAACTACAAAGCATTGCTGAAAGACTTTAAAGATCTTAAATAAATGAGAAAACATCCCAGGTTCATAAGTTGGAAGATTTAATATTGTTAAAATGGTAGTATTCTCCAATATGTTCTATAGAGTCAATGCAGTCCTTATCAAAATCCCAATGGCATTTTGGCAGAAATGGATGAGTTGATTCTAAAATTCATATGGAATGTGTGGACCCTAAATAGCCAAAGAAATCTTGAAAAACAAGAACAAAGTTGGAGGAATCATGCTTCCCAATTTCAAAATTCACTACAAAGCTACAGTAGTAAAGATTGTGCAGTATTGGCATAAGGATAGACATATAGATCAATGGAATATATTCAAAGGGTTCAAAAGTAAACCCATATATCTATGATCAATTGTTTTTTCTATGAGTGTTAAGACCATTCAATGGGCAAAATCGTCTCTTCAACAAATGGTGCTGGGAAAACTGGATAACTACATGTAAAGGAATGAAGTTGGGTCCCTTCCTCACACCATATACAAAAACTAACTCAAAATGGATTACAAAACTAAATTTAAGAGCTAAAACTATAAAACGTTTAGAGGAAAACATAGGAACACATCTTCATGACCTGGGATTGGCAATGGTTTCTTAAATATGATTTAAAAACGCAAGCAACAAAAAATAGATAAATGAACTTAATCAAAATTTAAAACTCTTGTGTATCAAGGGCACTATCAGGAGATTGAAGAGACAACCAACGTAGTCAGATCAAATATTTGCAAATCATATATCTGCTAAGGGTCTAATATCCAGAATATATAAAGAACTCTTGAAACTAACAACAAAAAGATCCTCTTAAAAAATAAGCAAAGAATATGAATAGACATTTCTCCAAAGAAGATAAACAAATACCTAACAAAGCACATAAAAAGATACTGTTCACCATTAATAATTATAGAAATACAAATCAAAACCACTTCACAGTTGTACCAAAGAATGAGGTACCACTTTACAACCACAGGATTGCCATAATTAAAATAAAAAAATTAAAAAAAACAGGTGTGAGTGTTGTGATAAGAAAAAGAAATAAGATATATAGCTGAAAGGAAAAACACAAACTATTATTATTTACATATTATATTATTTTTGACCTAAAAAAACCATGAGAATTAACTGACAAGCCATTAGAACTAATAAAATTTTAACAAAGTATTAGATGAAATATTGTCAAATAAATATCAATAGATTTTTGTACACTAGCAGTGGATAATTAGAAAATGTAATAGAGAAAAATCTCATTAAAAAATATAAAGCTGTAAAATAACTAGGAGTAAACCTAACAATAAATATGTGTTACAGAAAGAAAATAACTCTTGAATTAATTGTGAAAAGAAACTTCACAAAAAGAGAAAATATATTTTTGAAACAGATACCAGTGAGAATGGATATTTCCTACTGATTAGCAAAATGTACTTTAAAGCATAGGCAAATAGATTAATGGAACAGAATAGGAAGTTAAAATAAATCCATGACTATATGAGAATTTATATGTTAAATGTTGAGTTTCAAAGCAGTAGAGACAGGGTGGTCTACTTCATAAATGGCATTGAGACAATTGGTTATCCATTTGGAAATATTTTGAGAGTAGCTTTGGATGGTGGATGGCGTACACAACAATTAGGTTGACTGTAACTGTAAGTAGCCTGAGATAGTCACATCATAGAATTAGGAAGTGATTGTCCCTGAAGGAACACTGAGGCTTTTATGTATCCGTGGATTGGTCAAAGAATAAAATGGACAATTTTAAAAAGCAACAATTGTTATTCCAGGTGATAGACCAAAAGGAGCAGTGTAAGTATCTGCAAACCCACTCTATTCTAGGAGGCGCAAGAATGTGTTGAATGTGAGAATAAGGAGTTTTGGAGGTTTCAGGTTTTCATTGGACTTGACCATTTCACAATTTAGAAAGATAAGTCATTATAAAATTTAATGACTTGTCTGGAGTCTAAAAGCTCAAGGGCAGAGATGATGGGATAAACAAACACCACAAAAAAATGCTTTTTAGTATATATGTTATTTTTCACAAAAAAAGAAAAAAAATTTCTTCTAGCCGCCAGTGTTTTGGAGCAGCTAGAAGGAAAAATTGGAATAGTGGAATGGTAACATAACAAACTCTGAAATCTGTTCAGTATCTACTTATTGAAGTGTACTTTGAAAACCATTCCTTTTTTTTTCTTTTCTTTGTATATATGTTATATTTAACAATAAAAAAAAAATTTTAAATCCATGCCAGATTTGTCCTCCATTGCCCTGGTATGAGCAATATTTTACTCAAGGAGAAATGCCTTGATTTGGGAGTCAGAGACATGGTTTAGTTGGAATCCTCACATAAAGATCTTAGAAAGCTTAGCAGAAGAAATCGTAGCTGGCATGAGCAAAGCCTAGAACCAAGCAAGTTATTATAAACAGTAAGTGAGATAGAGGACATCAGAATTGTTGTAACTTTAAGGTATTAAATAGGGGGATAGCATGGCCAAAATGATTAAAAAATGAAAGCATGCAAAGGAGAGCATGAGAATCAGTAGTTTCAGGCATCTAACAAAAATCCTCTTCTAAAAGTTTTAGGCAGAAGCTGTCTATTTCACATAGAGCCTACTTGTTCCAAGGAGCTTGGAGCAACAATCTATTTTTGGAGATCATCTGCTTCTGAATGCTTTTTAGAAAACCTCCATCTAAGATTTCCAGTGAGAGTGGTTTCCCGCCTGTCTTCAGTCAATAATTCGGTTTCTTTGGGCTTCTTTTTGCTCAAAGGTCAACACCTCATAATTTAACTTCAGAGTCAGGTGTTAGATGGCTCTAAAGAAGGTTTTCTTTGGTGCATTTTCCAGAGTACCCATTCTTCAGATTAAGAGGGGAGAGTTCTGAGGTAGGTTTTTAGAGAAGGCTTTTTTTGCACTTATAGGTAAGTTGGTTCTTGATAATATTTAGTTATGTCTGCCTGAAGCAAGGTTGATTCAGATTCATGATGCAATATTCATGAGACTTACTTCTGGTTATTATTTTAGAAGGTGAATGGTCTTTGAGTTTCAGAGGGGATTAACCTGATCTGATGGATATTAGAACTAAAGGCAAAACCTTCACCAAGGAATTCTTAGAGCTTTAGAGAGTTTGGCCAATTTAATATCAACAGTACTATTCTAATGCTTCACATTTCCCAGACTGTCGATTGTGACACTTTTGACCAAATGGTTTACACTGTAAGATCCATATCTCTTCAGAAACAAATGTCTCACTGAACTCAATGTAGGAGAGCTAGATATAACACACACACAAAGACAGCTTTAGCTAAGTGAACTAAGAGTCTAGCCTTGTGTGTTAGTCTCTGGCTGGATCAAAGCAGACTGTAAAGTATCTGTTGGGAGAGAGGCTGTTATTCAATTTTATGTCATTGACCCTGAGATCATGATCCTCAGTCATGTCTCCATGCAGGCTTCTCCTTTCACACCTTGGAAAATAAAAACAGCAGGCATGATTCCATTTTTTTTAATTTAAAAAATCTGTATTTTAATTCAAAATATAAATATAAAATGTACTCCTGCAGGGCTACTCAGCAAACTGATAATAGAATCTGCCTCTTGAGAGGAGCCTAGGTCATGATCAAAGTGGTTTTTTTTTTATATATGTATTGTTTAACATGCTACATAGTAAATGCATAATAAATTTTCATTGAATGAATAAATGATGAATGAATTAAAATGTATTTATTGATTGTGTGATCAAAAACAATATTTAAGGAAGTAGTAATGAACTGCATAGACCATTCAAGAGAATTTGGCAGTTCATAGAAGAGATGGTAAGGTCAAGGGAGGATGCTGTGGGGCTTTTATTTCTCACTCAAATCTTATTCTCCAGGGTTTCCTCATACCTTGATATGTTCTCTCAATAATACTTCCTTGGTCCCCATGACCTTCAAACTGCGTGTTCCTGGGGATGGTCTTGGGAGTAAAAGCATTTCAAGTAGTGAGCAATATTCAGACGATCAAAGACCATCTTGTAAGAAAGAAGTAATACCGACAATGAAACCAAAAGAATTCACCATCACACCCAGCTGCGGCACCATTCGCTCCCAGGGATTTGCTGCTATTAAGGTAAAGCTCACAGCTTTCCAGCACACATGGCCAAGCAGTTGAACTCTCAAATAGCTATTTGAGTCACATCTAGAATTTTGCTCTATTGTGTCAGTGTCAATGAGAGGGAAAAGTGAGCCTACAAAGAAATAAACTACTACCCCAAAAGAAAGCAAATACAAATATATCAGGCAAAGGAATTCACCCTGCTCCAGTGAATTTACATCCGCCTAAATGCATTGCCTTCACCAGAACAGTGAATTCTAGGTATTTCTAGTGAAACCACTGTTCTATATAGATAGTACACCAATCAGCACTAATATAAAAAGAATTTAAGAGCTCATTGATAATTAGGTTTTTCTTTTCCTTCAGACTTGAAACCTTTATACCAATAAAAATACCCAGATTTAGATTACTGAGAAGATATCCAGCTTATTCAATTTTTTTATGTGAATCTGAATGTCATGGCAAATGTGGATGTGATGTTGCTAATTGTGCTTGAATTTAGTACTGCAGTAATAACAGTGAGGAAGCTATTTATTTGCGCTTCTAAGCTTTGTCTCATATCAGAGCAGTGTGGTGCTTTGGTTATGGCCTCATGGTGCCACCAGCAGAATTATTTCGGGGTTAACTGTGAAAGGCATTACCTGCCTTCCTTCACTTATTTTTTGCTGCTCCTGTTAGGTCTAGCAATATTGGTGGCTACTCAACTGAAACTATTTAATATTTTCTGGGAAAGAAAACAGATAAGAATTCATAGGTAAGGTTAGTAATTTTCTCTTTAGTCATTTTCATTGAACATTTAAACTCAGCTTATTGGTTTCTCCCCAAAGTTTGTTTTAAATACGTCATAATATCTCACCAAGAATCTACTCATCCTAAATCTCTTCTGGGAATTCTCGATAATTCCATGGTCTTCACCACAGGTCCAGTGAGGTTTGATATCATATATTGTTATAATTTAGAATTACTAACTGCGGCTTTTTTATTGACAAATGCTGCTGCTATGGTGGATTTGTTTATTAGTTAATGTTCAGCCTACATGCTACCTATCTTTCTCTCTCTCTCTCTCTTTATTTTTATTTTTATTTTTTGCCTCTCTCAGATAGCATAGAAAGATTTGTAGAAAGGGGTACAAAAACATAGCATCTCACACACCTTCGACCAGGGTTGTGTGTTCTGCCTTCTAGCTAGAGCCCAGAAATAAAAACAAGGGATTATAGTCACATTAAGAATATTTGCAGAACAGCTGCTTCTCTGCAAATCTGACAGGTTTTCTTTCCAAATCAATTACTCCGCCTTCACTTTATTTTTCCTTTATATTTACAAATTTTTTTTCTCTTTCCCCTCCTGATCTGCACTTTAAAGTAGGTCTATATGGACACAAATTTGCATCCAGTGATTCCCATTGCAACCTGAAAAAATTTTAATTAGTATCTGATACATAATTTATAGATAGAGAAGCCTTAAAACTTGCCAGAAACTGTTTTCTAGAATTACAAGCATCTGTTCCAGTACAAATCATTTTAAAACAATTAAAAATTTTAACAAGCCTTTCAAAAACTAAGTGTAAAGTTTCACAACAGCAAATAAAAATATAGGGTAACGTATTTTGGCCAGATATTGTCCTTAGAGTGAAACCTTACCAGGGAGCTTCCTATTTTCTATTCTAATAATGAATATTTTCAGGGAGGCAAGATTTGAGGTAAAGCAAAGGCTATCAATTGGTTTCTTATCCAGTTTCTGAAAGTGGTATGGTTTTGTTCATTTGTTTTGCTATAAGAGAACTTTAGCTGTTTTGTTCTATTAGCATATTGAATTTGCATAATTCATACAACCTGGAGATGTAGGAAACCATTTCAGTACAATAATTGAGTATGTTAATATTACTCAGACTTCACGGTCACTTTTTCCTCTCATGTGCACCTAAGGCCTCCTTGATACACCTCTTCTGAAACGAGCAAACCTTTTATACTAAGAACCATTTGGTTTCAAACCTGGCCTTTGAGGAAACTCAGCATGTCCTGATCCCAAAATGTAACTTGTTCACCTAAAAATGTAAAATATCGTACATCCAATAAAGCACTGAGAAGTCACACTGATCAGTGAGTTCTTCCCTTTTCTCTTTTCTCCCCTGCATGCAAGAGAGAGCCGCGTTTTTAGAAGAGCAACTTTTCACCTTTTTCTCTCCAGGTGACCTTATGCTCCAACACTGTGCAGAAATATGAGCTGGGCCTAGTAGTAGATGTGGAGGGCATTGGAGAAGAAGTGCTGGCGCTTTTAATTACAGCAAGGTATCAGACTCACCTGCTCTCTCTCTTTGGGCATCTCCCCTGAGCCTCTGATAATGTGCTGCCTCTCCAGAAGGCTTCATGCCTGCCAAACGTTCCACATTGGATTTATTCTGCATTCCTGAGAACAGAAGTTGAATCTGATATTCAAATGATTAAGCTTTAAAACAGCAAATGTTTCTAAAGCACCTTTGGTGTAGATAAGAGCAGTGATGTGTGTTTTGCAGAGTGTTAAGAATAATAGTGCTTTTTGATGGGTCTGCCTTTCAAAGTATAAAGCAGAAAAGACTTTAGCAGGAGGAGGTGAACAGTTATTGGTTTTTATTTTTATTTTTATTTTTGTTGGTTTTTATTTTTATCATTAAACATAGTACTCCAGAATTTTGCAGCAGTAAGAGTGGTGCTCTCAATTCCAGTAGTGGAATATCCATTTAGCAGGACATCCTTGCTCCTGGACACTGTTACTAAGGTTTGAATTGCAGGCCGTGAGTTGGCTCCCAAAATGAGCTTCATATCTAACAATTTAAACTCCTCAGAGCCATCACTAATTCCTCTTTTTTAATATACATAGAGGCCCCAATATGCTTTGGAGTCAGTTCTAATGTCCTGGCTCTGCTATTTATTGACTGTCTCTGCTTGACCAAATCAGTCTTTCTCATAATGATGATGGGGTAGTGGGGTGTTATATACTGATGATGATTTTATCCTAAAAAAAAAAATCATAGGGCCACACTCTTCCCAAAGCAAACAGGGTCCAGATTGGACTTTAAAATGCATGGATGGAAGTTGTGTCTACAGAAAATAAAGAAAATAACTTAGTGAAACTCCAATAATGATAATATGTCAACTCTAAAATTTAACTCTCTCATGACTGTTAGGAAGATGTACCTTAAAGAAGGCACCATGTCATGTGGTTTGAGCTTGGTTGTTGTCTGAAGAACTTTAATTAGGTTTCCCTCTACGGACCAATTGCCTTCCCTCTTCTGGATATATTACTTCCAAAAATCTAGCTAATTATTTTTTATTTAAAAAACTCAAAAAATCTTTCACCCGATCCTCTCGATACCCAAGTTTGCCTTTTTCTCTAGTGTCACATTTCTTTTCTATGTGGGCTTATTTAGATATTTTCCTGATCCTTTTCCCAGCAGGTAGCAATAGGAAATCCTGAATTTAAAAAAAGTCCTAAGATCTATGAGTTTCCTATAAAAATATACTCTGTGACCCAGGTCAAAGATAAACCCTTTCAGCCACAGCACTTCAGGCCATAAAGGAGTTGGTTTAACAAAGTCACTGGGCCAACTGACAACTTCCATTTTAGCTAGAAAATGGATACTTCATCCCATGCTAAACACAAGCTTTGCAGTTAAAGAGAGATTCTTTCATGTCATTGCTTTTATTTAGTGTGATCTGTAGGAACTGCTCACTAACTCTCAATGGAAGAGTTGCTTTAAGAATTTGCACCCCCAGAAACTACCCCCAGAGAGTCAGCAGTGACTACTTGCCATGCCCTCTACCATGGGTTAACCACCTCCTACCTAGCACGTACATGGTGTTGTGCCTCTCCCTTTGTTTATATTTTCTCCTTTATTTCCCACAACAACCCTTAAAGGAATGTGTTATTAGCTTCATTTTATCTGTGAGGAAAGTGGGATTCAGAGGAGGAAAGTAACTTGCCCAAGGGCACAGAGATTGTACTTGACAAGGTCAATATTTGAACCTGGCTTGTCTGATTCTAAAGCCAGTGCTCTTAACCATTGCACTATATCACAAAATGCCGTGGGGCAGGTCAGACATCAAGAATCACAGACATGAAATAAAACACCAAATACCTAATAATAAATCAACTGCAAATACAGGGCTTCAGTTTTCCCTCCGCTCCCTACACCCTACCCGTCCTCCGTCTCCTCCCAACACACCCCCTTCCATATTGAAAACATGTCACAGTGCCAGTTCTGGGGTGAGCAGCTGCCTGAGACTGCTCATCCAAGTCAGCTGTTCTGCATAGGAATTAGGATTATTACTGTTATTTAGATGGTGTGAGGGGCTGCTAGTTCTTGGGGAATGTTCTGAGCAATCCAAAGTGTCACAGCTACTTAGGACCTCATGCTGGTGACATGGGAATAGATCTGATGCCCCAAGGAACTTGCACCATGGGGTCCCCTTGCCAAAGGATGGCCAAACATGAAAAACAATGGAAATGTTAGTCATTACCCACCGAAGAAAATAGTTTACAGATCCTACTTCTAGACCTTTCTTGATTAAAATGTGGTGATTGGGGTCGAAGGGAGAGGGATGATGGGATCATCATCCCATTTGGAAATGATTAATGTAGTTATTAGAGAAAAACTGCTATGTGACAATGACATATGTGTTTAACTTGGGACTTTGCATTCTCTATGTTAACAAGTTCTCTATCCTTTTGAATTATTTAATGGTCTCCTCCAAGCAGGTGTGTTGTACCTACCCTCCGCATGTTTAGTACAGAGGTGGACTTTGGGCGCTGCTTCCTGAAGTACCCATATAAGAAAACAATCAAGCTTGTCAATAATCATGACCTCCCAGGGTGCTATGAGGTTCTGCCTCAGGTGAGTTACTTTATCGTTCTTCAGTGTTATTTTTCTTCACTTGGAGCCCCTTGAGGAGAAAGAGAAATTTTTCTAAAGAAACATATTGCCAAACTCATGACCCTATGTAATTCTGATTTTTAATCTTTGAATAATCTGGGGGTGATGATATCAATCCACAGCTGGACTGCCATCGGAATGAGTGAGCAGTTGCAGGTGCACAGGGTTGTTAATTTCCCAGGAAAATTATCCTTGATAAAGAAGCGAAAGGATCAATCAAACCAACATGCAAAAGTTGCACCTGCAAATAATTGCCTCTGAATTAATCAGGCATGACAAATGAGGCAGAACTAGGTTTCCTTTATGTCCATGGCTGTGACTTGAATAGCATCACTAAGATGTAATAATGCAATATTTATAAGTGACTTGTGTTATCAAAAGGCTAAAGATAAAACTGCCATGAGAAAGAAGGAATTGTATCTTAATGTTTTGTGAAATTTATCTGTCTACATGTCACTATACCTAGGTAGGTGGGGAGGCTAAGAAGTAAAACAGGCATGGATAAAAGATTTTTTAAATCCGAACAGACTAGAGTAATGGAAGGTTTGCTAATGAGATGCAGTTCACCAAGAATGAATTTTGTTTTAAAACTGTTAGATGTCCAGCGTGCTAATAGGAATTCATTCTAAAAATCAAATGGGGCCTTTACTTGGCTACCAATTCAGTGAATTAAAAGAGCAAAACGGAGGCCACAGAACCAACGCAGGTTTAGGCTGCATTACAGAAATGCAAAGTTTGGTTAAAAGTAAAAGGTGGCCATCAGTCAAAGCACAGTCAAAATTCTGTCTTTAGATCTTGTCATATTTTTTAATGGGAACTTGTCATTCAGAGTATTCTGAATGACAATCCATTCATCTGGAAATCCAAGTCATATGAGAAGAAAACACCTGTGTTTAATCTGGAACACAGAAGGTGTAGTTAGGACAAGATCACTTCCTTCCACTATTCACAGGACTGATTTATAAAGGAGGGAATTAGAATTATTCTGTGAGTTTCCCTGGACAGAACTAGAAGCCAAGAGAAGGAATGACAGGAGGCAACTTCTACCTCTCAGATGCTCACCCCAGAGTAGGCTGGCCCTGCACAGTGCATGATCCTCTCCAGAGCTTAGTATAGAGCTTGCATCCAGGGTGATAGGGAAGCAATTACTGCACAACAGGACAGGAAATAAGGTGAGAAACCTGCCTTGGGCACGAAATTTAAGGGAGAGCCAAAAAATTGGGTAATCAGGATAAATGTTTTCATTTACTTGAATAGCACCACTAAGATATAATAATGCAATATTTGTAAGTGACTTGTGTTATCAAAAGGCTAAAGATAAAACAGCCATGAAGAAGAAGGAATTGTATCTTACAGAGTAGGGCCAGCCTACTCTGGGATGAGCATCTGAGAGGTAGAAGTTGCCTCCTTTCATTCCTTCTCTTGGCTTCTAGTTTTGTCCAGGGAAGCTCACGGAATAATTCTAATTCCCTCCTTGATGAAAACAGTGTCAGACCTTTAAATAAAGATAGGATAAGTATTACTAATTTTTTTCCTTTTGCTTCAAGCTCCAATCCGGCTCAGCAGGACACTGCTGTCCAGGGAGGTTGATTAGATCAGATGATGTTAGACCAGCCCATGGGTGCACCATGGCAGGGGAGGTTCCTGTACATGTTGTCCTCCTGAGGAGCTAGCATGCTAGGAAGTGCTTCCTAGAATTACCCAAATTTATTTGACCATAGGACTTTTATTTATTTGTTTTTGCTTAAAAGCTAGTAAAAATTGAAGAGCAGGGTTCTGAGGAATACATGTTGATCAACATTGGACTACATTAATTAATTCACTCATTTCCTCATTTAAAAAAAAACAAACCAACATGTATTGGTCATATGTTTTAGACCAGGAAATGGCATGTAGAGAGGAGATGCCCGATCCATGACCTAAGAAGTTTAAAGTCCATGAAGAAAATGGATAAGTAGGTTGTTCCCATGCCATTTGGTTCCCATGCATGCTATGGAAAAGGACTGCACAGGATACTGTGGGGATGGAGGAAAACTCCCACCATAGAGCACGGGGGATCCAGGACAGGGGTGGGGTTGGATGTCAAGGCTGAGTGTCCCAGGTAGGTCAAAGGGAAAGGGCATTCCAGGAAGGGTACCCCACCTGCCAAGGGTTGGAGTGGGAAACAGTGTAGTGTGTTCAGGAAATAGCAGTGGCCTCTGGTCGATGACGTGCAAAGGATGAGGTTCTGGGAGATATACTGTAAAGGCATAGGAGGTCAGGTTAAGGAATTTGGCAGTCGGACACTATTATCTTGAACTAATTCATATTTTGGATAATTTCTGCATTTTGCAGGTAATCTGTACAGCTTGCTATGTTATAAATTTTGGATTTGGGGGCTCTTTGCATATTCCATTTAAGCAAATTTCCTTGTGGCTGAATTGGAGTACTCATTCCCATTTTCTGGCTCAAAGGATGATATATTTCCAAACAGTCTCCAGGGACTCTTGTTTAAAATAATTTAATATACTTATTTTGTACTGTACCATGGGACTAATTCTCCTTTTGGATTGTGTCTTTCACCAGGTATATGAGGATGAGCCTCCTGTGCTGCTTTCTTGCCCCATTCCCCGCGGGACCATCCCTCCCCACAGCACTGTGGACATTCCTCTGGCCCTAGAGACCCAAGTCATTGGAGAATTCATGTCCACGGTTTACATCTCAACCTTTGGGAGCCCAGATCCCCCTATGGTAAGAGCCAGATTTGTAGAATTGCATTTGAAATTGCTGTACTTCTTGTCAAACATATCAAGCTACCTCATTTAAGGAACATGCCATATTTGCATATCCTCTAGTTCTTTGAAAGTCTAGAGTTTTACATTTTCATTCTGAAATGGTAAAATACTAGTGTAATGTTATTTAGGGAATCTATTTGCTGAAACATATAAAAATAGTAGCCTTTTATATAATAGTTCTTAAACCTAGCTTTATTATCCAAGTTTCATTCTCTCTCTCTCTCTCTCTCTCTCTCTCTCTCTCTCTCTCTCTCTCACACACACACACACATACACACACACACATACACATGTCTGACCCCTGTATTTGACCCTTCTCCAGCTTCAGATCTATTATAGTAGAATCTTTGAGGAGAAGGAGCCAGCACATCTGTATATTTAACAACCTCCTTGGGTGTCTCTGATGCAAAGCTAGTTTTGAGTCATACTAGTTTGTATTATGCAGTCTCTGAGATCTGTTTTACTTCACTGCTCATTGGATCCCTTTTCCTGTACTTTGACTGGACTTATAGCCTAATTTAACTAGCCTGAACTGTTAAGAGAAGTAGTCTCTCTCCAAGGATGTGAAGAGGGAGATGTGTGAGGCTGTCTGCTTCTTGAGCTGAATTGAAGGATAAATCTTGAGTGTGTGCAACCATATTTGTATCCCTAGACCTCCAGTTTACTTGGAAGCAGGGCAATGCCAATTTACAGTTGCTTGAAATAGCTTTGATTGCTTAGAATTTAATAAAATAGTATTTTGCTTTTATCTCTTCCATATAAAATGCCATATATAATCCATCTGCCTTTTGTAGCATCTCAAGGACAGGCCAATCCTGACACATGCCCCCAGTCCAGGGTTCCTGCCAGACAGTGCTCCTGTCTGTACAGGCGCAGCCCCACTCGAGTGTTGCTTGCAAAGCAACACTTTGTGAAAGAAAAAGGCTCCCCTCCCTTGGGCAGATGCAGTGCCTCACCAAGGGTGCAGGCTAAGGGAGCAGAAAAAAGGATGGATTTCAATCCCTACCTTCCCATCTGTGTGCAGTGGCCCTGCCCAATCATGCAGCCAGAAAAGTGACAGAACTGAGATTCAAATCCAGCCACGTTCGATTCTTTCTGGGAGGAGTCTAGGGGCCCAAGATTATGGCTCCCCCTCAGAGCATGGCACTGGGAAGACCTGGGGAAGCTGCCCATCTTCTTTGGGAAGAATTCCAGGCTGGATTCACCATAGGTCTGACCAACAGGATCATCCCTCAGTCCCTCTGATCATGGAGAAGCATTGAGAAAGGATGCCAGTCTAATGATCACCCTTTTATGCTCCTGCTTTTTATAATACTGTTTAAAAGCTTTTGTGTTGATAGATTTAAAGACCAGGCATTTTCAGCTCTTCCTGTGCTTTTTCTCTTTCTCATGGGATACAGGCATGTCACTTAAAGAGCATAGGAGAAGGCCCAGTCATCTATGTGCATCCCTCTAAAGTTGATTTTGGCTTTATCTACGTCCTAAAGGACTCCTCCCAGCCTCTCTACCTATCTAACCAGTCCTTCATCCCTGCATCATTTCGGGCGCGCATGGTAAGTAGATGTGGAACTGTCATATGATGAAAACACAGCTTTGGGACATCTCTTGCAGGCACTAAGTTTGCAATGGCTTCAAAAATGATCAATAGAAGTAGAGATTAGCACGGTTAAACTGCACTAAACCCTGTTGTTCCCATCCCTAGAATCTTTTTTATTACAACCCTTTTATTAAGAAACACGATATGCATGTCTTTTATAAACAAGTAAATACATTTAATATAACCTCAGTTCAGGAAGATGATTCAGAGGTCTGTCTGCATGATCTCCTTACTGAACTATGTCGAAATCCACCCCCTTCCTCCAAGAACTGGGAGTTCTTCCCTTTATTTAATTCTAATCCCCTTGGCTACAAAAGTTGTTAGTGTGTTTATTTTTATTCATTGTTCCTTCCAGGAATGTTTTTAGGTAGTTTATAAGGATATATAAAAAAAACAACAAGATTGTATTTGCCAAAAGCAGAAGTACAAGAAAACAGCAAAGCAAAATTATGCCAGAAATGAGTCTAAAATTGTATGTCATAATACCATTTAGACCTGCTAGTCTTCTTTAAGCTGTTTTTTTTTTGTTTAAGAACAGAGATGTTTTAGTTTTTTGCAGAATTTAAGAATTCATAAGCTAGTAATTGGAAGTAAAATTATTTGATTTTAGAGATAATTTTCTAATTTTAAATGGAATAGACCGCCTTCTATCTCCAAATTATTGGCACTTGAATGAGAACTAACATTTAGTTTCGGCATTTGTCAAATATTTATGAAGAAATAAATATTATTAATTGTATGAAAGTCACTATCAGAAGAAATAGGATCATAGTTTTCTGCTCACTTGTGACAGCTTATCAGAGATATTGGTCCAATTAGCAGCCATTTGTCATTATTATTTTTCTATTATTATTTATCAGTACTCCTTGTTAAGACAGCCATTTCCATGTACAATCACCTCTCTTTTTAATATAAGGTCCTGACACAACCCTGCACTAGCTCCAGTGTTTTGTGGATCTTAGGTAAAGAATAATGTTCAATAATGTTTAAAGAGAAGTCCTGTCCCAAAAGCTACTTTTGGTAGTCTTTACCCAGTTAGTTAGTTGAAGCATTTGGTAGAAAGCATGGTATATTGCTTAGGGAGTTTTGCTTCCTGGTGTACGTGTTTATGTACAGAGTTGATGGTTGGAGAGTGAAAGAGTCAGCAGACATGCCCAGAGCAATGAAGGAGGATGGGAGGAATTTCAGTGGATTACCGAGGAAGAAGATGGGTGCAGGCTGACAGTGGAGGCCGCAAGAAGGCTTAAATACTAAGGCAGCAACTATTCTCTTTTTTGTTGCCTCTCCTTTCCATTCTCCAGTTATCTCTAGATTTCAGTTTTTATGGCAACTTCCGGTTACATTTTTAAAAACAAAAAGCATATCAAGGATCTATTGTTTTTTACAAATATTAAATGATTCAGCTGATTTGTTAAAATGGGATTTTTTCCTTTTCCACAAAAATTTTATGATTCTATTTATTCTTTCATGTCATCTTAATCAATGAGTTAAAATTCCAGACAGCCAAAAGAGTTATATAAGTGATCTACTGTAGAACATTTTTTTTCTTCTCAAATCTCTCTTGGAAAACTGCTGTTTATTGAGTTGATAGCCCTTATAGCATAAAATAGTTTCAATTGTAGTTCTCAGAGGTGGCAATTAAACTCCTTTCATATTTCAACTGGGATTTTTGTTGGATTTCCTAATAAATACTTTATGTGTTAATATTATAGAAATTGAATTGTGCTAATTTAGAAATTAATTATAGTAGAAAAAATTGAAATACCATTTATTAAATTTCAACTTGAGGGTACAGTACTGAAACTTCAGACTCATTCCTATGGCAATTACTAAACATTAGGAGAAAATTTCAATTAATAGTTATTTGTTTCCAAACCAAGCCTAGAGCTCAGGACCTAGGTCAGTGGTGATCTAATATTTATTGCCTTTAATTTCTGGCTCACTCAAAAATAAGTAGGGTCAAGAGAACATTCTTTACTTCTTTTGTTATTACTACAGATTCAGCTGCGAGGAGGCTTTCCTTCCCTTTTCCTGCTATATGCCCTGCTGGGTGGGATCATTCTTTCACCTTTCGTGGCTGTCTGTAAAAGTCAGCCCTGCCCAGACGCAGCATCCGCTGCCAACCATCTTCACCCTAAGTCCTTGCATGGTGTTCATGTCACAGCAACCACCGTGAATAGATTCTCCCTTAGCAAAAAACATCTGTTTGTCAGCAGGCAGATGGGGTAGGAAATGGAAAACTGGAAGCTCACTTTCACAGTTGCTGGGAAGATAAATGACAGAGCTATTTTGAATTTCTTAGAAACAATTGCTATACAAAAAAAAAAAAAAGATTTCTAAGAAAACTAAAATCTCTTATTATATAATATGGAGTAAAGACACAGTGAAGATTGTCTTTTTTCTGTTCAATTAATATTTATATCATCCTAAATGTAAAAACTAACTCGTAAAAGAAAGAGTGGTCTGGAAAGAGACTTCTCCTTTGCTTTGAAAAGCCTGAATTATCAGCCTCCCCTATAAGCTCCCAAAGGGCTGACATATTTACATTGAAGCTGAAGGACTCAAAACACTGAAGGAAGTGTCACCTCTGGTTTGGAGAAGGAAAAATAAATATCAGAATGTGAGAACAGAGCATGGAAGGGCTCTTTTGGCAGGAGTGTGTGGGCCCGGCTTGTACACAGAGAGCTCCGTGGAAGATTGATTCCCTCTCTCTAGGTGAGCAGCAGGGATGAGGGTGAGAATGTGGCAGCACTGCCTGGAATCCTTTTCATTTTCCTCTGAGCTCTCATTCATTTTCATGTACAGTTAACTCAAAGCCTTCTGTACAAATATTAGTGGCACCTTGGATTCAACTGGCATTAAGACATTTTCACCATGGCCTTCTGCCTCTGTGGTCTGTGTTCTGCAGTCCAGAAAACAGAAATTCTGATGTTTCATTCAACCATGGTTCTTTCTAAATATTTATTTTCTCATTCACTTGCCATAGCCATATACAGTGATGTGACATCAGTGGGGTGTTACGATGCCATTCATTATGATTAACATTGATTTAGTTCTATTTGCCATTTTGTATATACTATTTCATTTACTACAACCAGTGGGGAAAATACTGTTATGATACCTATTTTACCAAGGTAGAAACAGAGGTAAAAACAGGTTAAGTAAATTGCCATAACCTGGAAGTGGCAGAACCTTGTTCCAAACCCAGTAACTTAACTTCAGACCTTTTCCACTAGTTACTGCCTAGATTGACATAATCTGCGTTTATCTAAATGAACTAGGAAATGATGAAAAGTCCCTTAAAGGTATCCACACCTAGAAGAGCTAGAAGAGCAGGTTTTGCTAAAAAGGGCAGGAGAAGAGAGGGAAGAGCATTTTTGAAACAGACAAAAGGATCTGAGACTCTTAGTTTTATTTAGACGTGTTGAAATAGACGTATGGAATTGGCTCCATTACACCATCTGTCAGTCAACTACAATTCTTTCAATTGTACATCTGAAATAAAAATACACTTTCCTACTTTATTTGATCCTTTGTAATAGCATATAACAAAGCACTGTCCACATATGTAAATGTATGTAAAATTCTTCACTATTATAGCTGTTAAAACAAATTTCAAATACAAGCTTTGCCCCAATTTTAACAATAAAATAGATAGACCCAGAAGGAGATTGGCAGACAGACATTTTATACCCATGGAGATTTTAGGAGCCAGACCCTATCCATTTTAGAACAGTGAAAATTTTTAGCCATTTCCAGAGAGCTCATTTTAAACTTGTTTTTGCAACTAGTCTGTTGAAACCTTTACCTATGCCTCCTACGCTAAATACTTGAAGCTCACACTGTATATCTGAAACTTAGTCTTTCCTTTGAGGAATTTACCATATTAGATACATTTCTAATGGATAAACAATAATTCTCCATGGCCTATTGACAGATGTTATTAACATATTATATCCTATAATATGTAAGAAGAGAAGACATAATGAAATGTTTCTTGGCTGTCAATAGTTTGATTAGCTCTCCCTTCAGACTGTATCCTTACTTCTATGGCAAGAAATGAAACAAGGAAACAAATAAGGAAAAGATACAAGGAAAAAGGAAAGAAAGAAATAGGCCTGAATCAGAGACCAACTGCAGTTACCTCTTAACATTTTTTTCTGTTTTTAATGGGTTTTGCAAAATAGTAGCTTTATTTGCTAAGACATAGATTTACAATATAATATTTGATTTTTAGCTCTTATCTAAACTCTTCTGTTGAATATGTTTTATGCCAGAGAAATTTCTATATTCTCAAAACGTACCCACTCCCTTTAGGTTTGCATCGTCCCCTATTTTGCAGATTTTGCAGATAACAGATTCTGTAGGTTAAGATTACACAATAACAAATGGCAGGCCCTCTGCTGTAACTCAGAATTTCTGAATTTTAGTCCAGTGCCCTTTCTGTCCACCACAGATATATTTGATTCTGGAAGTCAGAAACTATATTTAAGATATATTAATAAAGAAAAATTGAAAAAATAATATATTTGTCACTAAAATAAAATTATTTTTGTTACTAGGAAGTAACAAATGTTAACCTTTTTCCACAATTACCCAAGATCGTTTTCTTAAAGAAAGTAAATACTAAGGTTAAATAAATGGAGTCTCATGTGTTCTCTTTTACAGTAGTACCATTTCCTTCTCTCCCCAGAGGCAACCATATCATGAATTTGATGTGAATCCAAGCCATGTTGTTAATATTTTACCACATATAAATGCATTCATAAATACCATATAGGATGGTACAATGGTGACTCAGTGGCAAAATTCTCCCCTGCCACGCAGGAGACCCAGGTTCAATACCCAGAGCCTGCCCATGCAAAAACCAAAAAACCATACAGTACAGGTAATTTAGTGGTTAGAATACCCGCCTTCCATGCAGGAGACCCAGGTTCGATTTCCGGACCATGCACCAAAAAGAAACCAAAAAAACGTATAATAACATTTTGTTGCTTTTAAAATGTATGTGCATTTATCACTGCATTTAACATTCTGCAGTTGTTTTTTTTTGGTGGGGGGTGCTCAAGATTATGTTTCCAACATGTATCCATGAATCTATTTAATTAATTTTAGAGGTTGTGTATATTCCATTCCAGTCTATGTTTATTTCTTTGACTATTAATTAACAATTAGGTTATTACAATGATGCTACAGTGAACAGAGTATGTATCCTTGTGTACATATGTAAGAGTTCCTCTAGGGTATATCTCTAGAAGCGGAATTGCTGGGTTTTAAGGCAAATTCATTTTCAAATTCATTGGATATTGCCAAATTTCTCTCCAAAGTGATTATATTCTTCCAGGAGTGCTTGATCTGTCTGCTTCTCTAGTAGGCTAGGTCTTTGTTTGATCATAACTAAAATTTTGCCAGTCTTAAGAGCATGAAATTATTCTCTAAACTATATTTTAACTTGTATTTCCCTTATTATTATTGAGATTGAAATTTTTCATTTGTGCATCCTCTTCTATCAGTTACTTATTTGTACATGGCCTTTGCACATTTTTACATTGATTTGTCACTTTCTTATTGCTTTATAAATGTTATTTGTACCTCGTTGGTGTTAATTCTTTGTTTATAATGGGGTTTTGTTTTTTAAAGACATTTTTAATTTTAATGATTTCAAGTTTATGATTCTTGTCCTTCCTTGTCTCTGGTTTTTATGTGTGATTTAAGAAATCCACTCCACTCTTTTATTTGAAAAGTTTTAGACTGTTGTTCTTCACATAAATGTATTTAATCCAACTAAGTTTATTTTTATATCTGGTGCCAAAAAAAGTCTATTTTTTTATCCATATGGAAAGCCAGTTGTACTATGATTAGTTATTGATTCGTCCTTCCTTTTCCACTGAATTATAATACCTCCTCTGTCACACTCCAGATCTCACATGTGCTCTGAGTATGTTTCTTAGCTTTCTGTTGTATTCCATTTACCTACCCCAGTGTCAATACCCACACTTTCTTAAATGCTACAGCTTAATAATAACAAAATAGGTGACTCTTAGTATGTACCAGATGCTGTTCTAAGTCTTTTGTGTCAATCGTTTTATATAATCTTCAACAACTTGATGAGGTGGATATTATTATTATCCCTATTTTACTGATAAGGAAATAAGGAAACTGTATCATAGAGACAATGACTATGTAGCCCTGATTTACATAACTAGGAAATTATACTGGCACTGGACTGCTATTATTAGACCTAATATATATTAGGACATCTTTTAAGTTCTTCACTCAAGTCTTATAATTTTCTCAATAAAGCTCTTATACATCTTTGGTTGTATCTACTAAGTTACTTTTTGTGAATGATACCTTTTTTTGCATTACATTTTCTAATGAGATATTGATAATGTATAGGAACATTACTAATTTTTGAATGTCCATTTCATATGTACCTTTCGATATTGCCACATGTCTCTTAGTTAGTTTTAATTGGCGGTAGACTCTCATTTGCAGATTTCCTTTCCAGTCTTTCTACCTTGTTTCCTGTTCTTGACTCACTGCATGTAGTAGGCGCTTCAATACAATATTAGGTAGTAGAGGGTCTCTCTCTTGTTCTGGCTTTAATGAAAAAGCCACAAATGATTCATTTTAAGCATAATATCTCCTTCAGGTTTTTGGTAAATAGATATGTCAGGTTAGAGAAGTTCTCATCTATTGCTATTCTGCTATCATGAGCATGAGCTGAATTTTATTTAGCACATTTCCTGTACCTATTAAGATGATCATATTTTCCCCTTTAATCTACGAATATGGTGAATTAAATTAATGTATTTTCTGGCTTTGAGTCACCTTTACATTTTGGGAATAAAGCCAACCAGTTATAAAATATTATTATTTGTGTACACGAATTTGTGATATGCTTGCTAATGTATTTTTGCATCTGTTGGTTTATTATTTTTTTACATTGCACTTTTCTTGTTTTCATGTCAATATTGTATCTTACAATGTGAGCTAGCTTTACCTTTCTTTCTAATCTTTTAAAAATATCTTTATATAAAATAGAATCTATCTTTTCCTTGATGATGAAATCATATAATCATAGGGTTTTGGTGTATTTGTTGGGGGTGGGAGGTATACAGGAAATGGTAAGATTTTAGCTAATGATTCTTTCTCTGTTCTAGTTATTCAGATTAGGAATTTTTATATTCATCAATTTGTAAGTGTATGGCACAAAATTATTTAGAATATTTGCTTATGATTTTTAAATGTTCATACATTCATTTCTGTTCTTAGATTTATCATTTCCTTCTGTTTATTTTCTTTGGTTTTATTTTATTAATTTTCAAGCACTTAAATCTGAATGTTTAACATATATATAATTCAACCTTAGCTTAACAGTGCATTTAAAATTATTTATATTCTCTCTGTGCAACATATTAGCAGTATCTTGCGTATTTTGATTTGTAAGACTGTCATTGTTACAGATATTTGATAATCTCTATTCTGATTTTTTCTTTAACATGAGTTATTACATGGGTATATATTTTTAATTTCTTAAGATTTTCCCCTTTTATGGCTTTTAATGCAGAATTTTTAATTTAATTATATTGGGGTTGGAGCACATAGTTTATAGGGCACATAGTCTTGGAAATTTGTTTTTCTTGGGACATAACATGTGGTTTGCTTTTATAGTCTGTGTGCCCTTAAAAAAGAGTATATGTTCTCTTTTTATTGAATGCAATAGCCTCCCACCCTCTCTCTCTCTCTCCATATATATATATATATATATATATATATATGCCTGTCTGTTTATCTGTATGTATGTATTAGATCAAGAGTTAATTGTATTATTCAAATCTTCTATGAGACTTACTAATTATTTGTCTGATATAGCAGCTTCAAATATAATTTTATCAAAACTCCAACTTTTCCATTTCTCCTTGTAATTCTGTCAGCCAGTTTTTGTTTTATCTATTTAGGTATTTTTATTTAGGTATTTCAAGGTTATGCTGATAGTTGCACATAAATTTGACTTATATTTATTCTTGCTATATATTATTTCTTTGCAGTGTCCCTTTGAACCCCTTTCTGACTTAAATTCTATTTTAGTTCTCTTGCTACATAAGCTTTCTTTTCGTTAGCATTTTTCTGGTACATCTTTTCATTTCTTTATTTTCAAATGTTTTATGTATTGATTTTTTCCTTGAGTCCCTTTTAAATAGCATATGGTTGGATTTTTTAAAATCTAATGATAGAGAGTACATGGGTGGTTCAGTGGTAGAATGTTCACCTTCCATGCTGGAGACCCGGGTTCGATTCCCAGACCATGCACCCCCAAAAAATTAAAAATAAGAATAAAAATTAAAATCTACTGATAGATTCTGTCTTTTAATTGGCAAGTCCAACCTTTTACATTTATTGTGATTATTGATATATATGGACTAATGTCTACTCTATCATTTTGTGTTTTCCATAAAATGTGCTTTTTTTTTTTCTTTTCTGCTTTGTTGTTGGGTTGATAAATTTTCTCC
Organism: Myrmecophaga tridactyla; assembly: GCA_004026745.1. NCBI lineage: Eukaryota > Metazoa > Chordata > Mammalia > Pilosa > Myrmecophagidae > Myrmecophaga > Myrmecophaga tridactyla. The sequence goes on along the minus strand of PVIY010016798.1, from coordinate 303 downwards.
AATTTCCCACCCTACCACTACCATCACACATACAATTTTTCCTGTGGTTTTGTTTGGAGGTGATCATTCTATTTTCTCTTTAATTTAAGTGCCTATTAAACAAATTATATAGTTTTCTAACAACAATGAAAGAATTTTGTCTCTCAATCCTCAAGAATAAGGCAGGGACCCTATCATACATTTACTATTTCTTGACTTTCCCATACCTTCATCATTTTTGTGATTATTGTTTAGAATTTTGTATCTTCTGTTCTTGAACACAAAAAAAAATTGTAGATTTTTTCTAGTCAGTAATTAACTACT
>PVIY010016797.1:0-50965 GCA_004026745.1 Myrmecophaga tridactyla | reverse complement strand
CGGGGTCAGGGTGGGGGTCTGAGGCCGGGGCCAAGGACGGCGGCCTAGAGGGGCGAGGTGCGGGCGCGCGTGGAGGAGGAGGAGGAGGGCGGGCGGCGAGCTGCTGGTCCAGGGCGCCCTCCCCCTCCCCCGCCGCCCCGGCCAGCTCGCGCGCGCTGATCCCCCCACCCCCGCCACGTTCCTGCAGAGCCCACCCGGCCCGGGAAGCTGTACTCCAACCCCACACAAAGAGGAAGCCCTGGGGGAGAGGGGTGCCCCTCCCAGAGGCACCCGCCCCAGACCCCCCCAGCCTCCGTGCACCCCCCCATCTCCCGGACTCCAGGTCGGCCCCTCCGGGCAGGGATGCCGGCATGGGGGGGCGGGTCTCCCGTGGGGCAGGGAGTCTTCTCGCCAGGCCGTGGGGCGGGGGTCTCCCATGGGGCGCGGGTCTCCCGTGGGGCGAGGGTTTCCTCGCCGGGCCGTGGGGCGGGAGGGCCGGGCGGGGCCGGGCCGGGTTGGGGCGGCGGGCGGGCCGCGGGCGCTGTCCATGGTGCCGGAGAGGACGCGGAGGCCCGGCTCAGGCCCGGGTGGGCAGCGCCGGCCTCGTCCCCCGGGGCCCCCTCACCGCTTATAGTCGGAGGAGAAGATGCCGCCGCTCGCCGGGTCGTGGCCGTACTCGGGCTCGCCGGGGCCAGCGGAGCCGCCCTTGTCTTCGCTGTAGGCGGGCGCGGCCGACATGGGTGCGGGGACCGGCTCCGCCGGGGCGAGGCTGCACGGCCGGGGAGAGGCGCGGGCCGGGCCGGGGACGGCGCGGGGCCTCGGGGCGCGCAGGGCGCCGGCGCGGCGGGGCGGGGCGGGGCGGGCGCGCAGCCCGGGCCCGAGGAAGCGCGGTCCCGGGAGGGCCCCTCCGCCACCTCTTAAAGGGATGACGCTCCTCCTGGGCCCGGGCGGGTGGAGGCCCGGGTGGGCTTTCCGAGCGGGCTCCTCCGGACGCAGCTGCCTGCGCTCACCTCCCGCCCCCCACCCCGCGCTGGGGATGGAAAAGGGGGGACTGAGGCGAAGGCTGGGCCTGCGGGCTGCGGGGCGGGGGGGGGATGGCGCGGCACCCGAGCCACCCTCAGGCACCTAAGCCCGCTCCTTCTCCCCACCCCCATTCCCCTGATGCTAGGACCCCCTGACTGCGCCGGAGGCTTCCTGGAGTTGGTGGAATTTGAGCAGCGAGGAGCCTATGGAGAGCAGAGAGAAGGGGAGCGGACGGAAGACGGTGAGCCCGAGTCCTGCTTTGGGGAGCGGTTTATTGACTCTTTCTGAAGCCCCCACGCCCGCCCTGGCGGCCCAAGGTCTCCGTCTAATCCAGAGTCACGTCCACCAACACCTGGAAGGAAGGGAAGGGAAGGGCGCTAGTTAGGTCTGGTGCGACCACCAGGGCCGAGGCTGGACTGCGCATTAGGATTACATGTTGGACCCGTCGGCCGGGAGGCAGTGGCCACGCTGGACGGGGCAGGCGCTCCCGGGGAATGCTAGTGAGCATGGATGGGGTGCCGGGCCTGGGCTTGGGCACTGACTACTGAACCTCAGTTTTAGGATATAGGTGTGGAGGGGACCTGTGGGCGGGAGGCGCCGTTGTGGGGGCGGACCCTCGAGGCTTTCGGAGGGGGGCAGCCTCGGCGAGTGCTGGCCTGGCTTGGTTCTGAGGCCTTGGGCCAGACCCCAAAGCGGATCCTGAGTTTGGAGGAACCTGGTCTGGGTCGTCAGGGGGAGGCTTGGATTTTGCCGGGGCGCGTTGGGTCTCTGCATTTGTGAGCCGGCTCCGGAGTGGGGCCGTGTGATCAGTGGGGCCTAGCTCACCGGGCCGATGGGGCTCCGGCCCGCCCACACAGGGGCCAGGCTGGGGTCGTGGCCGAGCAGGTGCAGCGCAAAGTGCACGCAGTTGCTGCGCGTGGGGTGGTAGGGAGGCGGGTCCGAGTCCATGGCCTCGCGCACGCGTCTCTGCAGCGCAGCGCGGTCCACGCCGCCGCGTCTACGCAGCACGCACCAGAGCGAGCGGGAGCGCAGGAGCGGCCGCTCACCCTGCTTGCACACGACGCCTTCCCAGGAGCCCAGCAACTTGTGCGGATCCCGACCTCCAGGGTGCCTGCCTGCGGGGTGCGAATCGCAGCCAGCTTTAAATCTCAGCGACCCACACGTCGGAATTCCCGGCTCGCGTCCCCGTGACCACGCACCCCGTGTCCCGGGGCCCCGAGGTCCCGAGTCCGGTGCCCTGCGTGCTCTGGCCCCATCTTTAGAGACCCGCAGCCCCCGTCCCCATGTGGCCCGCCCGCGGGTGGCGTGCGACAGCCCCTCACCGCCGGCCCGGGCCCGGGGTTCAGCCCGAGGCGCTCACCCTCGAAGTGGATGATCTCGCCGTGGCCGCAGTACACGCCCACGTGGGCCCCGCACCAGCGGCCCTTGGGGGACGTGAGCCTGAACAGGAAGAGGTCGCCGGGCTCGGGCTCCCCGCCTCCCAGCTCCACGGCCTCAAAGTGCTGGCCCAGGATAGCCTCGGCGAGGAAGAACTTCACGGTGGTGACCGCCCCTGTTAGCGCCTGGGGGACAGGGGACTCACGGCCAGTGTAGGAGACACGCGGCCCTTCCACCGACCGTGGGGTCAGGTGACCTGCCCGGGGCGCAGGGAGACCCGGCTGGGGGCTGGGCCCATATGGGAATGCGTTTCCTGCACCAAGCCAGCCTCCCTGGGCTTAGGGACTCCTGGCCGCTTGACGTGGTGGCTAAGTCCTGCCCTGAGCCACCTCTGAGAAGCCCTCTGTTTCCAGAAGTTGGTCCCCCCGTCCCGATCCACTGTGGTCTCCTCACTCCGTTCTGTCCCCCTCCCTCCAGGGTCCCTTCCCCCAGCTACCTCCCACCTGTGAGTGGGGTCTGGGTCTCAGCGCTTACCTGAGTGGAGCACGACACCTGAAGAAACAGAAAGCTGGGTGAGATCTGAATCTGCACAGGCATCTCCTCCAAAGCCAGGGCGGAGAAAGACCCCCAGCAACCTCAGCAGCCACTGAGTGGCCGCCCGTTTGATCCTTAATACAATCCTACCAGCTGGGGACAGTAAGCCCATTTTCAAGATAAGGAAACTTGAAGTTCACGGAGGTGAACTCCCTGGGGCTCCCACAGCTAGCATCTGCCTGCGTGACTCTGGGCTCCATGTTCTCTCTCCCTGTCAGTTGCCTTCTCTTCTCTATAAGGAAGTGAGAAATACGCTTAATGCAGCTTTCTCCTGTCTTGATTAGGAATGAGGGGCTGTTGGAACTTGGGGGGCTCACCCATCCCCCACCTGCCGGGCACTGGGCTCTCCAGCAGGCGGAGCTGGGAGGAGGATGTGGCCCACCGAGCCCGGGGCCCGGCGTCTCTGAGGGGTGCTGACTGCCGCTGCTGGGGTTCAGGTGGGAAAGGACCCACATGCGGGAGAGGCGCCCGCTGCCCAGAGCCACACGGCACCTTCCTGGTGTTTTTAATGCCCCTTATCTAGACCTGTTCAGTCCCACTAGGGCATTGCTGTGACCAGTTGAGTGTGGGCTGGATTTCAGCTCCCCAGGCCGGTACGGCCACAGCTGTGCCCAGCAGTCCAGGTGAGGGGGGCTGACCCCCCAAGAAAGCAGGAGTACACTTAGGCAGGTGAAGTGCCCCCATCCCTGCAGGTTAAAATGCAGGGGAAACCTAGGGTACACTGTCAAAGGAGGGCCCTGTGAGGACCCAGTTTGAGGTCAAGGGCACTAAGTGGCCACTGCGCCCCAGCTCCTGGTCTGCCTGGTCTGGGGAGGAAGTGTCTCCTTCCTCTGGACTGGGAGGGGAGATGAGTCAGGGCTCAGCCCCCTGCTCTGGGCACCCGGGGATGGAGCATCAGAACCACGGCTGTGGCAGAGAAGCTGAGAGCACCCGGGATTCCCAAACCCTGCACCTCCCCTTGCTCTGCCATATAGCTAAGGGCCTGGCCTTCCCCCCCAGGCTGTCTGTCCCGTTGGCCACGAGGCCAAAGGACAAAGGAGGTCACTGAACGTCTCTCCGCCTGTTTCCTTATGAAGAAAAGGGAGACAGCCTCCCACTGGGTGGTGGCACCAAGGCCAGCCCAGGTGGGTCACGTGACATCCTGGCCCTTGTGGGTGTCCAAAGCACCTAGCCCAAGCCCAGCTGGCCCCGTGGCCCACCGAGGTGAGGCTCGTCATGGGTCGCCCCCTCCCTCTGCTTCCCCCTCTTGGGAAGCAGCTTGAGGATGACTTGGGGTGCACTGCAGGGGCCTCAGCGCCCAGGGGAGCCTGGGGGAGCAGCCAGCTGTGGCTGAGCCTCCACGCGGCCAGGCTGAGTGGCAGGGGCCTCAGAGGCCTGGACACGCAGGGCCGCTGCCGTTTATTTTCAGGCAGGACTCTTTCTTCCAGGCAGCTCCCAGCACTGGCTCGCCATCCTCTCCTGTCCCTGACCCTCCTTTCCTTCCCCTCCCGGTCCCCACTGCTCATCACTGGGTGAGTCTCCTTTCCCTGACTGCGAGCTTTGGCCCAGCGGGTAGTTCCCTCAGCTCCTCCTAGTTGGTCTGGGAGCTTCCAGGTCTTAAAAGTCCAGCATCTCAAGAACCAGGAAGACCCGGATGGTGGGTCACCCTCGGTTCAGTTAACCGCCCGCCCCCCAATCCCTCTCAACCTCAGGAGACAGCATGGAGACCCAATGGCATGAGTGGCCCTCGGCCCTGGCCTCCTGCGATGCCCCAGGCAGGGCAGGCACCGGGCTGCTGCCTCCCCTTCCCCACCCCCACTGGGCCAAGAGAGGTGACAGCTGTGGGGGGAGGCCCAGCCCTTGCTGGGGAGAAGAGATGAGGTGAGGACCTCTGCTCCAGTTACCTGGGATGTGCAGCTCATCTAGGAAGGAAAAAACCCGCTGTCACCACCAGGCCAGGGAAGCGGTGAGGCCACTCCCGTCCCCCCTCCCCCTGTGGGGACATGACTGTGGAGACAGTGTGTCCGCCTGGGATGCTGGGCCCAGGCCTGGGCAACCCAGCTGTGGCTGGGCCTCTCCTCTGTACGGACCTGAGGTGGGCCTCAACTTCCTCAGGTGTGAACTGGGGACAGTAAGCCTGCAGGCTGGGTCCAGGAGCGCTGGGAGGCACTGGGAGCCCTCTGTGGGCTGGACAGAGGGAGGGTGGGGAGGGGGGGAAGGAGTAAGTGGGGGAGGGAGCGCCTTTCTCAGCTCAGGGGACAAGAACAATGGGCCTCAGAGCTGGCCACCTCCTGTGGCCCCTGCCCTGGAGGACTCAGGGTGTCACCCAGGTGGAAGGCCTGCACCCCGCCCTGACTCTTCCGGGTGGAGCTGGGGGTGGGGGGCCACCTCCAGACCCTTAGACTGTGCCCCTGGCCTTCGAGGTGGGGCCCGGATGAGGAGATGGCCGTGCGGGAGGGGCCTGGGTCCACTGTGGTCTCCATTTACAGTGCTCATGGTGTGGACTGGCAGAATCTCTGCTAAAGCACTGTTCAGCCCTAACGACTTCAGGAAGTAGGTTCTCTTGTTAAAACCCCACTCTACAGATGGGGGAACCTGAGGCTCAGCAACCCAGGTGGTCTGGCTCCAGGGCTCATGCCCTTAATCCTGCTGCCTGCTCCCCTCAAGCTGTTACCATATGGGCACCCCAGCGTGCCCCTCACCAGGGAGGCCTGAGCCCCAGAATCTCTCCTGACCTGGAGAAACAGCCACCCTTCCCCTTGGCTTGCAGTGAGCCAAGCCGCTGCAAGAGCCCAGGGGCCGGACACCCCATCGCAGGGCCCCTGGCCTGGCAGTGCCACACAGCCCTGGGCTCCGGGCTGGGGCCTGAGGCCCTTCCATGCTCACCTTAGGCTTTGAGAACAAAGGCCGGAGGTGGAAGGGATGGCTTATCCGGGGTCTGGTACCTACCCCTTCTCCTCCTCCCTGAGCAGGGGTCCCTGTGGGCCAGTGTGGTGGCCCTTGGCCCTGTGCCTGCATCCTGGCCCAACTTTGGCCCCTGCTCTCACTCCCGGGCCAGGTGCCTCTGGGGGCTTAAGAGTCACTGCTCTCAGGCAAATCCAGGCTGCCTGCTAGGCAGAGCAAGCTCTCCTGAGCCCCCTCACACCCCACCTGGCTTGCCTTCCTCTGAGAACCCCTGGTCACCCTTCCCCTAGCATAGTGGTCCCACCTGGGTCCCAGCCCCCAGTCCAAGCAGCCCACCTTGCCGAGGCCACGCTCTGCAGCTGGCTAGGTGCTCTCCCTCTGCGGCCAGGACTGGAGGAACAAGCTGTCCGTCCCTCTGGCAGATAAAAGCGGCAAGCAGGAAGCCCCGGGGCGCTGTCCTCAGCACCACTGCCTATGTGAATTTAGCCAGGCAGGGACGTCAGCACTCCCTCCCACGGCGGCTACAGCCAGAGGGTGAGGCTGGGGACTGGGCAGATCACTGGTGTCCCCAGCCCCACCCTGTTCCCCGCTTCCTGGTGCTGAACCTGGAAGACCTGCCTGTGCCAGCAGGTGGCCTGCAGCCGCACCAGCCCTCCTCACCTCGCCAGCCTCTGTGAATCCAACTACGTAAATTTACTGAGGCTTGTTTTATGGGCCAACATATGGTTTCTGTTGGTGGGCATACCGCATATACTTGAAAATGTTTATTTTGCAGATTTAGGGTGCAGTCATCTCTAAATGTCAATTAGCTTAAGGTGGTTGATAAAGTTGCTCAGATTATCTATGTCTTTCCTCATTTTTGGTATACTTTTTCTATCAGTTGTTAAGAAAGGCTGTTAAAACTTCCAAGTATGATTCTGGAATTGTCTGTTTCTCCCTTTAATTCTGTCAATTTTTGCTCCATGAAATTTTGAAACGCTGTGATTAGGTATGTCACATTTTATGATTATCATAAAATTCATCGTTCTGATGAATTGACTCTTTATCATAAATGACTTTCCTTATCTCTGCTAATACTTTTTGTTTTGAAATCTATTTCATCTGATATTATGCTTATGATTTGCAATTTTATCTTTTACCATCCGTTTACTTTTGTAAAATGTAGAAACCTTGTATGTACCACATGGTCCATTTACCACCACTCCTGCCCTTTCCTTAGTGCTATTATCTGTCATATGTATTATATCTTCATACATTATAAATCACAAAAGATGTAATTTTTACTTTAAACCACCTTGTGTATTTTAATTAAAGTAAAAAGAAATCATAGTATTCTATATTAACCTAGATATTTACCATTTCAGGTGCTCCTCATTCATTCCTGAGGATCTAAGACTTTCTCTGGCATCATCTCCCTTCAGCATTTCTGGTAGTGAAGGTCTGTCAGCAATGAATTCCCTTCCCTTTTATCTGAAAATACCTTTATTTCATCTTTGTTCATTTTATGGCTACAGAATTCCGGGTTGACATTTCTTTTCTTTCAGCACATTAAAAATTTCTTCTTCTGTATTGTCTGCCGTCCTAGTTTCAGGTGAGAAGTTACCAATACCGCAAAGCATTGTTCTCTGGTATATCGATAGTACATCACCTCGGCTGCTTTCTAAAGTTTTCTTAATCTTTGTTTTCAGCAGATTGATTATGATGTGCCTAGGAATGGATTTTTTGTATTTATTCTGTTGGGGTTTCCTGAGATTTTTTAAAAACTTTTTTATTGTGAAAAATAACATATACAAAAAACAATAAATTTCCAAGTACCTTTTAACAAGTAGTTGTACAACAGATTTTCAAGTTGAGTATAGGTTACAGATCCATGATTTTCTTTTTCTTCTAGCTGCTCCAAGACACTGGAGACCAAAAGGAATATTACTATATTGATTCAGCAGTGATATTCATTTGTTAAATCCTATCTTCTCTATTATACTCTCCCCTCTCTTTTTTTTGTGAAAAATAACATTTATACAAAAAGCAACAAATTTCAAAGTACATCACTCTCTGAGATTTTTGAATCTATGATTTTTGTCTTTCCGCAATTTTTTTTTTTTTGCCATTTTTTTCTTCATATTTATTTTTTTCTGCCCAATTCTCCTTTCTTTCTGGAACGCCAATTAATACTGTTTTGTTAATGTTATTCAAAAGGCCTTTTTTTTCAGTATTTTTTCTTCAGTCTCTTGAGACTGAGATGTCTCTTGATTTTCTTTTAATTTCACTGACCTTTTATTCTGACACTACCAATTTGCTGTTAAGGTCACTCACTGAATTTATTTATTTTCAGTTCTACAATTGTTTTTAAGTTTCCTTTTCTCTGCTGTACTCCTCATCTGTTTATTCATTATGCCTACTTTTCCTCTAAATCTTAGATATTTATAACAGCTGCTTCAAAATTTTTGTCTCCTACTTCCAGCATCTGGGTCATCTTGGTGTCTGTTTCTACTGGCTAGCTTTTCTATTGACTTTGAGTCACATTTTCCATTTTCTTTGCATGCCTACAATTTTTTTTTTTTTTGTAATGAGCATTGGGGATGATTTATTGTAGAGATTCTGGATTCTATTATTTTCCTCTGAAGAATGTTTGCTTTAATCCTGATAATAATGTAGGTTGGAAAATTTTGACTAGGTTATCTCCACAGGGATGTGGCATACTCAACTGTGGGTGTTAACTTTTGATTAGATGGAGATGTGACTCCACCCATTCCAACTGGGTCTTGATTAGTTTACTGGAATCCATCAGAAGAGGAAATATTTTGGAGAAACTACAGAAACAACAGAAGCCTGAGAACCGACAGAAACTTCACAGCAGAGCTGACACAGATGTGGATGTTTAGAGATGCTTGGACTCCAGCAGACGTTGCCATGAGAGCCTGGAGAGAGCCAAGGGAAGCCAAGACATGGAAACCAGCCGTGGAGAAGTGAGGAGCCTCCACAGGAACAGAGGTTGAAAGCAGCAGAGCTCAGGAGCAAGGGACCAGGAGATGCCAGCCCCATGACTACCCAGCTGAAGGGGTGTTCCTGACCCGTCAGCCTCTCTTGAGTGAAGGTAACCTCTTGATGGGGCCTTAATTTGGACACTTTCACTTCCTCAGAACTGTAAATTTGTAACTTATTAACCCCTCTTTAAAAGCTGGTATATCCAGCAGCTTACTAACTAATACATATGCACATTTAACTTTCTAAGAAACTGACAGACTTTTCCAGAGAGAATGAACCATTTTGCATTCCCACTTGCAATGTATGAGAGTTCTAGCTGCTCTGCATCCTTGTCAGTATTTGGTATTGTCAGTATTTTACATTTTAGCCATTCTAATAGGCTCCTCTTCTCACTCTGATTTTGATATGTATTTCCCTAATGATTAATGATATTGAGCATCTTTTAACGTGCTTATTGGCCATTTGTATATTTTCTTTGGAGAAATGTCTATTTAATACCTTTGCTCATCTTCAAATTGAGTTGTCTTTTTATTAACTTGTAAGAGGTCTTGATTCTGGACACTAGACCCTTATCAGGTACGTGATTTGCAAATATCTTCTCCCACTCTGTGGGTTAATCTTTTCACTCTCTTGGTAGACTCTATTGATGCACAAATATTTTTCACTTAGATGAGAGCCAATGTATCTTTTTTTCTTCATTTGTTGCTTGTGTTTTGGTGTCATATCTAAGAAACTGTTGCCTAAGCCAAGGTCACAGATTTGTACTTACATTTGCTTCTAAGAGTTTAAATAGTTTTAGTTCTTACTTTTAGGTTGTTCATCCAGTTTAATTTTTGTATATGGTATGATGGAAGGGGTCTAATTTCATACATACCTATATATATATTTTTTACATGTGGATATCCAGTTGTCGTAACACCACTTACTGAAAAGACTATTTTTCCCCCATTGAATGTCTTTGGCACTCTTGGAAAAAATGAATTGGCCATAGATACACGGGTTTATGTCTGGATTTTAAATTCTATTCCATTCATATAAATGTCTGTCCTTATGCCATAACCACACTGTCTTTATTACTTTATAGCAGTGTTGAAATAGAGAACTGTCTGTTCTCCAACTTTGTTCTTTCTCAAGATTGTTTTTTCTATTTAGGGTCCCTTGCAAATTATGAATCTTAGTATCAGCTTTCCATTTCTGCAAAAAAAGGCAGTTGGAATTGTGATAGAGATTGTGTAGAAACTTTTAGATTAATTTTGTGTATCTAAGTTGGCCACAATTCTATGACAAATACCACACAGTGGCTGGATAACAACAGGAATGTATTGTCTGATGGTTGTGGAAACTAGAAATCCAAGATGAAGATCTTGGCAGGCCATGCTTTCTCTCAGGGTGTGTACATTTTGGTGCTGGCTTGCCACAAGCCTTCGGGCTCCCTGAATTGCACCTCTGCCTCCATCACAAGGCAGTCTCTCTCATCTCTCACATCTGTTGACAGACGACATGCAAACTGCCTCCACTTATAAGGTCTTTGGTCGTACTGATTAAGACTCACTCTTATTCAATTTGCCCACACTTAACTAATAATGACATCTTCAAAAGGTCCTGTTTACAAATGGGTTCACACCTATGGGAACATGTTTTGGAGGGGCACAACAGGGAGGATTTCCATCTAAACAGTAATTAAGCCTTCCAATCCATGAGCACTGGAGGTCTTTCCATTTGTTTAGGTCTTCCATGATTTCTTTTGACAATGTTTTGTACTTCTTTGTACAAAATGATTCCTGTTCTTTTTTTGTGTGCTATCGTAAATGGAATTGTCTTTTTAATTTCCTTTTCAAATTGTTCATTGCTACTGTATAGAAATACAATGGATTTTTGTGTATTAATCTTGTATTCTGTAACCTTGTTGAATTTATTACACTGAATCATTATTTTTGTGTGTGATGTATGTGTATGTATTTTCTTTACGTTTCTCTATATAATACCTGTTATCTGCAAACAGAGAGAGTTTTACTCCTTCCTTTCCAACCTGCATGCATTTAATTTCTTTTTCTTTCCTAATTGCCCTGGCTAGAACCTTCAGGGTGGTGTTGAGTAGATGTGGCCATCAGCAGATATCTTTGACTTATTCCTGATCTTAGGTGGAAAGCTCTCAGTCTTTCACCATTAAGTAAGATGTTAGCTGTTCGTTTTTTGTAGATACCCTTTATCAGACAGAGAAAGTTCCTCCCTAGTTTGTTAAGTATTTGTCAATGTTTTTATAAATGTTTTTATTGTGAAATATATATACATATATAAAGCAATAATTTTCAAAGTACATTTCAATGTACTTTGAACAACTAGTTCAGGACAGATGTTATGAACAACCAGTTACAGAACAGATTTAAAAGTTTGGTGTGGGTTAACACTCCACATTTCCAGATTTTTCCTTCTAGGTGCTCCAAAACACTGGAAGAGAAAAGAAATATCACTATAGTGATTCAGTAGTCATACTCATTTGTAAAATCCTAACTTTTCTGTTATAACTCCTCCTACTCCTTTGACCCTACACCCAATCTACAGGGATCTTTGGGCTATGTCCACTCTTTAACTTTTTCATGTTAAAAGGGGTATTTGCCTATTTTCAAATTGGAATATTTGTTTTCATTCCATTTTTGAGAGTTTTTAATATATTCTTGGATATAACTGTTTTGTCTATATGTGATTTGTAAATATTTTCTCCAAATCTGTGGGTTGCCTTTTTATTCTCCTAACAGTGTCTTTTGCCACGCAAAAGTTTAAAATTTTGATGAAGTTTAAATATCAACTTCTTTCTCTGTCATGTCTCATATCTCTTTACCTAACACCAGGTCATGATGAAGATTTCTTCTGTTTTTTCCTAAATGTTTTAGAGTCTCCCATTTTTCATTTAGGCCTATGACTCATTTTGAGTTAATTTTTGTATGAGGTATGAAATTTAGGTCAAGATTCTCCCCTTTCTCTTCCTCTTTCTTCTTTTTGCATATGGATGTCCAATTGTTACAATACCATTTACTGAAAAGACTATCTTTTCTTCATTGAATTTCCTTGCTTCTATGTCAAAAATCCATTGTCCAAATTGTGTGGGTTTATTTCTGGATTCTCTATTCTGTTTCACTGATATATGTGTCTATCCCTTTACCACTGCCAAAATCTTGATTATTGTAGCTTTATAGTAAATCTTATAATCAGATGGTGTGATTCCTCCCATTTTTTTCAAAAATATTGCTCTAGTTACATTTTTTCCTTATAAATTTTTAGAATAATCTTGTCTAAATCCACAAAAAATATTTGTGGGGCTGCTGAAAGGAACTGAATTAAGCCTATACATCAATATGGGGAGGAACTGACATCTTTACCATGTTGAGCCTTCCTATCCACAAACGGTTTTCTGTTTGTTAGGTCTTCTTTAAATTTCTTTCATATGCTGCATGTGTTTTATTAGATTTATACCTAAATATTTCATTTTTGAAGTTATAACTGGCAAGCTTTATAAGTATATCTTATAGGACTAACTAGATTAATGAACAAAAAATATTTGTAGGTCATAAAAGATAAAATATACGCTCAACTGGATAATGCAGGAAAGGTATCAGATAAAGCCAGGCTCTACAGCTGATTAAAATTAACTCTTCAAAAATGAATGTAAAGCTGGAAGCTTAGTGAGGTGTGGGATTTAGTTCATCCTCCAGAGCAGCCAGTAAATAGCCAGGAACAGGACAGAACAACTGCTGGGGCCACAACAGTGACCGGACACACAGCGTCCACCAGTCTGGATCAGGTGGACTGGCTGAGACCCCACACGGAACTGTGAGTCCCCCCAGCTGCGGAGGCCAGCGTCCCAACCCCCAGGCTTCGCAGCCTGGTTCCCCAAGGGGAAAGGAAACAGACTTTACTAGCAGCAGGGGCTTAGCTCAGCCAAGCTCCAATTCCGGAATTAACAAATTCTGACTACTGAAAACAGGCCCCCAGCTCAGAGAAACCTGGAATAAGCACTAAATGTACTAGGATTTTTTGCCTCGGCAGAGAGGGGTTGGGGCTGACGAGAGAAAAAAAACAAACAAACAGGGGCTTTTTAAGTCAGACAACACAAAATACTAGAAAAGGGCTGGATCCCAAGAAAAGGGGGCACATAGAGCCTGGAGATACACAGAGCCACAAATCAACTTAAATTATAATTGACAAACCCAAGGAGCAGGGATCTGGTTCTGAAAAGGCTACTTTTTGCTTTTTTTGGCTCCTTAACAGCTCATTAGCTAGAACTGGAAGCACTCTCAGGCTCCAGCAGGCAAGGTGGAATTAAACTTGTCCAAGAGACAAGGTAACTAGTCAGGTGAAAGGGATTAATTTCCTAGAGGGTGTATCTAGCCAAGAAAAAGGGGGAAGGGCCGAGGTCAAGTGGAATTCCTACCGCACGGTATTCAGGCCCCAGGGACTGGAAAACTGAAGCAATTAAAGCCATCCTACTGCCCCACCTCTGTCTCAACCATGCCACAGCAGGGAGAGTCTGCTGAAGTTAAAGGTACCGCATCAATTTATGCTGGTGGCAAACTATAGGCAGACAAGCCCACATACTGGGCAGGACAGGAAAAACACAGAATCTAAAGGCTTCATAGGAAAGTCTGACAACCTTCTGGGTCTCACCCTCAGGGAAAACTGATGCTGGCGACTCTTTCTTCCTGAGATGTGGGCCAGTCCCATCTGGGAAAATCTGACTGGGTTCTATAATATTTGAGGAGACTACCTCAAAAACAAAAACAAAAACCAAAACCAAGTCTCCATATAGACAGGGCAAGAAACAGAAAAGCAAGAACTGAAAAATTCTGATCTAAACAGAACATATGATAGAAGTCTAGAATAAGTTGAACTAAATGTCAAAGAACAGAGAACAAAGCTATCCAGCAAGAAAATCCTAGGTAAAACAATGAAAACAAACTCCAAAATAAACTCATTAAGGAAATCAAATGCCTAGACACCAGCAAAAAATAATAAGTCATACTAGGAAAATTGGAGATACGGCCTAGTCAAAAAAACAAACCAACAATTCGAATGTGATACAGGAGTTGAAACAACTAATTCAAGATGCTCAAACAGACACGGGAAATCTCATTAAAAAATCAAATCAATGAGCTGAGGAGGGTATAAAGAAGACACTGGAAAAACAAAAAGAAGAACTCAAAAGTTCAGGCACAAGAGCAGCATATGACAGCTTTACTGTCAGTGGGGACACATCTAAATAAGATGTTAGAAGAGCTTAATCACAAATAATTCCACACCTTAACTGATAATACATCTTCAAAGGTTCCAAATTACAAAGATCTAGCACAAAGCATTCAAAAAAGCAGGGGAAAAGGACCCACCACTGGTCCCTTGGGGAAGTTGACTAAGTGGGTCAGGTCTGTGGATGGCAGCCCCTGCCTTGTTCCTGTAAAAGGTGAGGAACACCTGCATTGCCTGAGCTCTGGGCTTTTACACACCTAGGTGGAGGGGACCCTGCCAATGAGCAACCTTTGTGTCCTGGCAAGCAGCTGGGGCTGGTTAAGATTTAACACCTCCCTCGAATGCCTGTACTGTTTTGCAAAATAGAAATATACCAAATACCTGCAAACAAATAAGAGTGGAAGCATAACAAACACCTAAACACAGACAAGCAAGGAAAGAGGATAAAGGTGGTAGCCCAGGGCTTGGAGATGGCTGACGAGTGTGTCTGCAGCTTCCTCAGCAACATACAAAGGACCTGAATTATAAAATCAGTAACTTGAATTATAAAATCAGTCAACCTGATATAATAGAGGTACAGAACTTTTCCATTATAGCGAATATTTTTCTTGTGTCCATGGAATATGTAAAGATTGATTATGTACTTGACCAACAAAAACCTTAATTAAAAAGTACAGAATCTAATTCTCTTATAATAACAAATTAAACTGAAAAGGTAAAAATAAAAATATGATCAAAGTATTTTAAGTATTTGAAAAATATGATACCTATTCCTGGATAAACCTTGGATCAGAGAGAAAATTAAAAGTAAAATTACATCCTCTGTAAAGAGCAACAAAAAAAGAGAACACTCTATACTAAAACCTATGGAACACAGCACAAGTTGTATTTAGAGGCAAATTTTTTTTTTTATAGCCTCAAAAATGTCTTCATCAGCTTAGCTACCTATAGGTATGCCTAAGAATCACCTCCAGAGGACCTCTTTTGTTGCTCAGATGTGGCCTTTCTCTCTCTCCAAGCCCAACTTTGCAAGTGAAAACACTGCCCTCCCCTCTATGTAGTATATGCCATCCAGGGATGAAAGTCTCCCTGTGTGGTGTGGGAGATGACCCCGGCCCTGGCACTGTGGTATCAACAATGCCATCCTAACCAAAGAGGGAAAAGAAGTGGAACAAATAAGGTATCAGTGGCTCAGAGAGTTCAAATAGAGTAGAGAGGCTATTCTTGAGGTCACTCTTATGCAAGCTTCAGTTAGACATTGCTACCTATCATAACCTGCCAAACTCCAACCAAAACCATTCCTGCCTGTTCTAGTTTGCTAGCTGCCCGGAATGCAATATACCAGAAATGGAATCGCTTTTCAAAAGGGGACTTTAATAAGTTGCTAGTTTACAGTTCTAAGGCCAAGAAAATGTCCCAATTAAAACAAGTCTATAGAAATGTCCAATTTAAGGTATCCGGGGAAAGATACCTTGGTTCAAGAAGGCAGACGACGTTCAACGTTTCTCTCTCAGCTGGAAGGGCACATGGCGAACATGGCGGCATCTGCTGGCTTTCTCCTGGCTCTACCAAAAGAGACTCTCTCCAAAATGTTTCCTCTTTTAAAGGATTCCAGCAAGCAACTCCACCTTCAGTGGGTGGAGACACACCTCCATGGAAATCATCTAATCAAAAGTTACCACCCACAATTGGGTGGGTCACATCTCCATGGAAACAATCAAAATGCTCCCATCTAGCATTACTGAATGAGGATTAAAGGGCATGGCTGTTCTGGGGTCCACCACAGATTCAGACCAGCACACTGCCAATCCTAGGGCATTATATAAGATTCTACAAAGGTTCCATGTGCTACGATAACTCTCCAAAACCTACAACCTCCAGATGGGACCCTGGGCCAGATAAGTCCTGAAACACAGAGGGGCCAGCCTGCCCAGAACATCAACTAGTTTCATAGTCCTATCCCATTATTATCAACGGCCCCGTCCAACGTGAAAAAGTTAGAATGGCCATAGCCCAAATACCCCTAAAGAGCGGGAAAAAGATCAGAGCTGATGGTGGAGTTATACAGAGAAGGTCGGGTTTAACAAATGAGTATGAGTGCTTAATCATTATAACGATATTTCTTTTAGCCTCCAGTACCTTAGAGCAGCTAGATATAAAAACCTAAAATTGTGGTATCGTAACCCATACCAAACTCTGAAATCTGTTCTACAGCTAATTGTTGTGATGTACTTTGAAATTTATTGCTTTATGTATATATGCTATTTATAGGGAAGGAGGTGTATAACAGAGAAGATAGGATTTAACAAATGAGTATGACCACTGAATCATTATATTGATATTTCTGTTGGTCTCCTGTGTCTTGGAGCAGCTGGAAGCAAAAACAAAAAATCATGAAATTGTAACCCACACCAAACTTTAGAATCTGTTCTATAACTACTTATTAAAATGTACTTGGAAATTTGTTGCTTTTTTGTATATATGTTATATTTCACAATAAGAAATGAACGTTAAAAAATGTCTTCTTCACTAAATATTAAAAATAAGGAAACTTAGAAAACTAAAGGATCTTAATATCATATTAAAAAATAGAAAAGAACAACCAACTAAATCAAAAGAGAGGAGGAAGAACTATTACAAAATTAAAATTGCATAAATAGAAGACAATAAATAATAGTGAAAAGTTTAAATAAACTTCAAAGCTGATTCTTTCAAATGATCAACATAAAAGATAAAGCCTTTGTGGGCTCGATGTAGGAGAAAAGAAGGCAAATATATATTAACATTAGAAATGAAAAAGTAACCACTTATACAGAAGACTAAAGAGCATTCTACATGCAACACATGCAACTAATTTGTGAAACCTATTGGAAATGGATGACTTTCAAGCAAAATTTAAATTATCATAATTGGTTCCAGAAAAAGAAGAAAAATTGAATCATCCAATTATTATAGAAAGAGTAGACACATGGCTTAGAATCTATTTATAGTATGGCAAAATATAAGATAGTTTCACAATTGAGTTCTCTATTCAGCCTTAAAAGAGCAAATAATTCTAAAGTTCCTTAAATTATTTCAGACCATAGAAGAATATAGAATGGTCCTTAATTTAAGGGATCTGGTATGTTAAATACCAACATTTGGTTAATATACAAAAATAACTTCCACATAACTTCACTGTGAGATTCTAAATAAAATATAGAACCTAATTGTGTATTAAAAGAGTAACAAACTTTGACTAAATAGTGTGATGTAGAAAGAGCTTATCAGCATTTTAATTGACACTAGGAAGTCATAAATTTGGGATAAACTGTTATCTTTAAAATACTGAAGTTTCCTGTCTTGGAACATGAAATCTCTTAAGTCTTCAATGCTTTTCAATAATATTTCACATTTTCCCATAAAAGTCTTGCACACTGTTCAAGGTATCATAGGTGTGGTGTTATTTTTTCTATTTTATTTAATGATTGATATACAGATGTAGGTTTTTATATGTTAATCTATTTGGGCATATTGTTGAGTCATCATATTAGTTCTAGTAGTTTGTCATTTCTAGGAAGAAAATCATATCATTTGAAAATATTCTCAGGTCTGCCTTCCCTGTTTTTGTGTTTTTCTTGTACTATAACATTGGCTAGAAAATCTGGCACAGTGTGGAATACTGTTCACGAAAGTGGGCATTGTTTCTTCCTGAGTTTAATGGGAATTTCCCTTAAGTACCTTTTACTGAGTTGCTATTTGTTTATTCCCATTTTCCTAAGAGATTTTTTCTTTTTAAATCAATGTAGATATTGAATTGTTTTAATGTTTTGCTATGTAGATGACCATATTCTTTTAACCTCCAAACTTTTAGTATAATGAATTAGAGTAAGAGATTTTCTCATTCTTTCTGGGATTAAACCCTTTATTGTTCTAGATAAGAGTGCAGGATTTAATCTGTCATTTTATTTTAGAGCTTTGTACCTATGTGAGTTTGGTCTGTAGTTTTCTTTCCTTGCTCTGTCTTTGTCAGGTTTTGGTATTTGGGGGATGGTAATATTATGAGTGGCACTCCCCCTCCCCCATGCCACGCTATAGTACAATGTTCATGGCGGAAAAATGGACAAGTGAAAACTGCAGTTTGACGGCACATGCCAAGCAGGTGACAGTACGAGCAGCTACTCGGATGAAAAAGCACAGGATACGTGGGCGGCTGCCGTGGCTCAGCAGGCAGAGCTCCGACCTGCCGTGCTGGAGGTCTGGAGTTCGATCCCTGGTGCCTTCTGCCCATATGCAAATTTAAAAAAAAAAAAAAAAAAGCACAGGATACGCTCCGATAATAAGATTTAGAACTAAAGCTGGAAAGAATAACACAGTGTAGATTTGGCTCAAACTCTTCATTTTACAACCTGTTGATTGAAAAAAAACAAAATACTTTAATTTGTTCGTTTTAAATAGAGAAAAAGGTCCAAACTCTTTGGCCTGCATTCAAGATCTTCCCGCTTCAACCTAATTTATTTGCAGTTCAACCAGTGGTTCCTTTCTGCGTCTGACATTTGTTTTGCTCGGAAGGCCGTCTCCATGCTGGTGCATCCAAACTCTACTTACCTTTCAAGGAAAGACCCAAACGTCCAGGAAACCTCCCCAGGTCCAAAGGAACTACGTCTGAATTCAGTCGGTATCTTGTACGACAGCTATTTACCCTGAGATCTTGGCTTCCCCACCTCTCAAGCTCTTTGATGACAATCTTCATTTCTGGTTTATTTTCCTGCGACAGTCCCGCGACCACAGCAGGCGCTCAACCCCTCCGAAGGCAAACGAACGGCTGGGCTTTCAGCAGTTACTGGTCGATACCTACCAGGCGCCCAGGAGCTCCTGCCGGGCGGTGGGGCACAGCCCACGCTCAGGTACACGCTCAGGTAGTGGTAGCCATCACCACGGCAGGTCACCGGGCAGCAGAGGTCACTGACCGGAAGACCGGGACACAAGGAGCGGAGGAAGCAGAACGACACACGAGGGCCGCTGGGGACGCCGCGCGAGGCCCGGAGGGGCGCCTGCAGGCGACGCCAGTCCCCACGTCTCCCTCGGCCCTCCGCCCACTCCCTGCGGCCGCCCACCCTACCGGAACGACGTTCCGCCCCCGTCTTCCTCGACTCGGCCCCCGACGGCGCAGCCACGGCGCGCAGAAGGAACGTCAGCCCGTAGAGCGTAGCCGAGAACGCGCGCGGCGCCCCAACGTGACCTAACACGTCACGCCGTTGCGTCGGCTGGGGCGGGACTTCCTCCTCCGACAGGAAACCGGAAAAGGCCCTTCTTAGCCGGAAGAAGAGGGGAGCTGCGGCGACGCGTTGGCTTCGGCCTCCGCGTGGTTTCTGTTGTGTAGAGAAAGGCAGCTCTCCAGCCTGTCGTGTGGTCGGGCGACGGCGGCTTCGTTGCAGGAGGGCTGGTGTGTCGGATGTCGCGGGAACGGGAGTAGGGTGAGGGGTCGGCATATCTGTCGGAAGGTCAGTGCCACCGGCGACCTGGGCCTCATTCCTCAGCCTTCGCATCCTCGCCTGAAAACGAGCTTGGTAGCCTACGGGTGTGTGGTGGAGGTAGATGTGGAAGGGAGAACCACGCACGCAACCGTGGTAAAGATTTGTTAAAAATCAGTTTTCACATTCTGATTCGGTGCCTCCAGCTTGAGGCAGTAGCACTTGTTGCATTCATTTGAAAACAGACGCGCACAGACTTGGTCATTTTTAAGCTTCCGGAATGTGCCGGCAAACTCATCTGGTATTACAAGCTTTAGCTTCGTTTCAGCTTAAATTGAAGCGTAGTGAGAGGAGAAAGGCTGAAAATCACACAGCTTGTTAGTAACAGAGCCAGGAGTCGAAAGCAGGTTCCTTCACATCTGCCCAGAATTCTGTCCACTACACCATGCTGTCTCTTGGGATTGCAAAAAATCCATCTTTTTGGGGTGTGTGTGTGAAGGTGGTGATGTACCCTTAGATGCAGTGCGCCTGCATCAAAGGCAGAGTCAGGGTGCATCAGGAGTTACTCATCTACATTTAAGGTAGTCTGTAGAAGGAGGTGAATGCCCTCGTGCTTTGTCATTTCCTATTCAGCCATGCGTGTGTAGTAATAACGTACGTAGATGGAACTTTCATTACCTATTTCATACCTTTACTCAGTGAGGCCTTAGATTTATTAAACAAGATACGTGCTCTCCTTGAAAGGCTTGTAGTTAACTTACTAATTATTTGAGCTCTCACTGAATATTTGCTGTAACAGCCTGTGGAATCTTTACCCAAAATTCTGTCTGAATCAGAAACCAGTTATAAAGAACTTTTAAGTTTCCTGCATTTCCAAGTGAGATTCTCTAGAGTGCACTGCAACCTCAGCTGTCTTCTTATTAGATAAATATTGCATTTGGTGTTCATGCTGTTTAAATGTATTGTGCATTACGCTTTTATCTTTCTCTTATTTTTTAAGTGAAAATGTCTTCGAGGAAAGTGGACAGACCTGTGAAGAAAGTAGGGGTGTCTAAGAGGTTGTTTTAGGTTCTTGACTGCTAAAACAAATACCCTACATTGGGTTGGATTAACCACAGGATTTTATTGGCTCACCATTTCAGAGACCATAGGCTTGCTTCCAGGGTTGGTGTGACCAGCAGTCTTGGGGATTCCTTGGCTTTTCCGTCACATGGCATTGCACATGACACTGTCTCCTCTTTTGTTTTCTCATTCCATTGACATCCAGATTCTGGCTGCTCCCCATGGCTTTTCTCTCTCTGACTTTCTCTTTAAAGTCTCCAGCGGCAGGACTGAGACCCTCCTGATCCAGTTGGGCCACGTCTTGACTGAAGTGACCTCATTCAAAGGCCTTATTTACAGTGGGTTCACACCCACAGGGATGGATTAAGATTAGGAACATATTTTTCTGGGGAATATAACTCCAAGCTGCTGTAGACGTCTGGAAAACAACCCCGTAACATTAGGAAATAGGAAGAACGGTTACCACGTAGGGAAGCTCTTACTACTGAGGAACTCGTTTAACTAGATACTCGTTGTTGGGGAGCCGTGAATATATTATATATTACACCATATCTCAAACTCTCTAGTCTCAGGTTCCCTTGAAAATTATTGAGGACTCTTAGATCTTTTGTTTATGTGGGTTATATATGTATCGATATTTATTAGAAATTAAAACTGAGGAATGTCTTCAAACAGAACATGCAAATCTATACTCCATTAGTTGTCAGGGTCATGAATATTCTCATGTGCCATACAGCCTCTGGTTAAATTTTGCTGTGCATTCATGGAATGAGAATGAAAAAGACATCTAATATCTTAGTATCATTATGAAAATAGATTCGACCTCACTAATCCCTTGAAATTTCAGAGGCCCCCACAAGGGCATCCAACCACACTTTGAGAACTGCTCATGCAAATCTTTCAAAAATTTTAGATGATGTAGACAGATGGTTGCTGTTGCAAGTAATTTTGACATGAACAGATCATCACCTTAAAAATGCAATAATAAGCACAGTCATATTTCCAGGAGCTGTGTAACTGCAGGTAAAGAAAACATACCTATTTTCTGTTGTTTTTATCCATTGCTTTATATACGGCTAGATACACTGGTTCAGACCTGCTCCTACGGAACCAAGACCTATGAAGAGACCTCACCTGAACTTTTGGATTTCGACGTGGACCTACTGCAGGCAGTTTCTATTTCATTCACTCCCTTGGCCAGTTTACTCCTGCTCAGCTCCTCCACCAGTGACCAGCAGCATACTGCAGCCCACATCTTTCCTTTTCTTCTGTCAGAACCCAGACAGCTGACTAGCTAAGGGGCTGGCTTCTACTCATCAGCCTCCAGGGCACGTAAATCAAATTTATGATTTATGACATTTGAAATACGCATGTTGTGGATCTTTGGGCTTTCTTATGAATAGCCAAAACTATATTAAATATCAAATGTGAGTATTAAGGGCCTCTTGCAGTGCTTCTGAGAGTGAGGGCATTTTGAGCACATATGTCTACTTTCCAACCTTCCAGATTCTTCTGCACCCCCTCCTGCCCTTCCCGAGTTAGAAGTCTCTATGGAGCACTCTTATTAAGGGGACTGTGTTAAATCCCTTAGGTATTGAAGCAGAAAGAAAGGTCGAGGATCACTTGTCTATGTTTTTAACACCCCTCAGCACGTTTGAGAGCTCCATGGCTGTCCAATAAAGAGGCTTTTCCTTTGTTTTGGAAGACAATCTGGCATGTCTCTCTTTTCTCAGGTTTATTAGTTCCTTGAGAGTAGAAAACCATCGTTTGCCATGTTCTCATTCAGAATAGGAATTACTGAGGCACAGTCCTTGCCTTTGATTCACTTATAGTCAGGTGGAGGAGATAGAAGCCAATAATGCAGCACTGCCATTCAGGTGTTCCGAAAGAGGTGAGTTAGGTGGCAGTTACCTTGGCCTGAGGAGGAGTTAGCCAGTGCTTCTGAGAGGTGGCTTTTGAGCTGTACAGGTTTTAGGTTGATAAGGGAAGGGGAGGTCCACTCCAGGTGCCTAGGAGTCCATGGCTGCTTTACAAATTAATTATAACAGTATCAAGTAGCGTACACTTTTCTCCAGAGCACTCTTCTTTTGGATAGAGCTGCTTGTGTTTTCCTTTTCTCTCTGTCCCTCTGCCCTGTAACTGAATGAGTGTTT
Source organism: Myrmecophaga tridactyla (assembly GCA_004026745.1). Lineage (NCBI taxonomy): Eukaryota > Metazoa > Chordata > Mammalia > Pilosa > Myrmecophagidae > Myrmecophaga > Myrmecophaga tridactyla. The sequence continues at coordinate 28,218 of PVIY010016797.1, read as the reverse complement.
GGGATGTGAAAGGAAGTGGGAAGGTAGGAATCTTTTTTTTTTGGGGGGGGGGGGGGAATAATAGGACAGGATAACCAAGAGATTATATATATATATATATATATATTTGTATGTATATAATTAAGTATAAGAGATAGGTGATATAACCAGTAAATCCATCTCCAAAAACTAATGTTCCAGCTTTGTTAAAATTCACAACTGGAACTCTTCGGTTATTTTAGTTGGATGCTTTACTAGTGAATGGATTATGTTCCTGTGTCCAGTCCAGCCTGTTTGGATTTAAGGGCAACTCAAACTCCTTTCAAAGAAGAGACCCCATATTTAGGCTTGGGAAAGTGAAATGCGAAAACAGCAAGATTAGAGTCCAGGCCCACACTACAAAAACATTTTTGTCCTCTGCAGGTTGTTTGAATCAGCTGCAGGCTTTTTAGTTAATTTGCACCAGTTCAAATAAGTGACAATTTAATTCTACCTGGATGTGAGTAAGGTGAAAATAGGGCAAAAAGTCAGAATCTGGGAAAATGAAGAAAATGCAATCACTGAGATGGGTTTAAATTTTTTTTTCTGGGGTCAGGGATAGCAGGAAACAAGGAGTAAAGTAGCAGGGCTTGGTGTGCTTGAGAAGAGCCAGCCCCTGTGTGATAGAGGCTCTGAAAGGAGGGCTAACTTGGGGTAGCCACTGTGCCCAGGGCTTTCTTTTCAAATCACAAAGTTTCAGGTTTAGATTCATTAGCCATTGGTTGTAGTGAAGCAGATATATGTAAGGGTTCAAATCTCTTAAAGTGTGAAGTTATGAAACTTATAGAATTATCTTTCCTTGAATACCTTGATGTGCTAGAGGACAGTATTTTAAAAGCTGCACTTTGTCATGTTCTTTTGGAGACTAAGGATAGAGAGTCCTTGAAGTCAAGCTGACTCTGCTCTTAGCCTCCTAAATGAAAAGGTAGATAGAACAGGTCTTGTTTACAAAATAAATTCAAGACCTACTCATCTACCAACAGCAATTATACATTTTCCATTGTCTTACTATAGTAAATAGTAAATAGGGTGGAGAAAGACATAGTGAAGCCGTTAGAATCCTACTCTACCAGTTGACGTGAAAGTGACAAGACATTGTAGAAATTGTTTTGGAAAGTAGAGGACAGGTCCTGTCCTGCAGTGCAGCCTTCACAGAGTCCAGGAGGTTTTCTGGATGAAGATTTACAGAGTGCCACATCACAGCGAATTATGCTGTGGATCTGTAAGGTGATGATTTTAATGCAGTTTGGAGAGTGTGAAGTATTAAGAAAAAGGCCCCACTGCCCATGCGTTGGCTTTGCTTTATACTTATGACCAGGCACGTACATACAAGTGATTGCATATTACTGTTTGAACCAACAGGAAATCAATTATTAAGCAGAACATTTTCAAGTGTATTTAATTTTACTAGAAACCAATGTCATTTTGTATGCCAAGTTTCTAACCAGCTTTCCAATTCCATCTAATGAGAGTGCCTTAAATTCTGAATGTTCTGAAGTACTGGACTCATGTTAGTTTACACCAAGATTCTGTGGTTGTTTTACATCTTCTCTTTCCCCTTGGTTACAGTGGGGAAGCTGAAGCTTATGTCAGTGTTTTGCTCAAGAGGTATAAAGTGATACAGATAAAATTAAGAACAGATTTTGATATCTTTTGTTTTAACTATCCATTATCAGGGAGTTGGAAAAGATTTCTCTTAATCTCTTAAACAACCCTCTGTAGCTATGATGGTCTGACTTTTGAAAGTTGTCTTCTGTTTTGTTTTAACAGGTTTACCAGGAAGTTGCAGGTGAACAAGGCCTTGAGGTTGTCCTGCCCCTTGTTGAAATTTAGTTTCAGCAGATTGTTCATGGTATTTTAAAGAACTGGAATATTTCACCAAAAAAACAGTATTTTTTGGTTCCTTTCTGGACTTTTTTTTCTTTCCTTTAAAATGCTTAAACAAAGCTTCTTTATGCTGAGTAATTGTGATGTTTGAGGATGGTTATCTGCCTTGTTTAAATGAAGTGGATTTTAAGTGTCAATGCCAATTTTAGGCAGTTTTTTCTTGATTGAATAAAAGCTTATTAAAACCTTCTTATTGTTCGTACCCATTCATTATATAGTCAATTAGAATTCTCCCTGAGCAGCTTACTTGCCTCCTGTGGTTGGAATTTACTTGTGTTAGTAGTAAAAACACAGACTGATAAGCTATAATGTATAATAGGAGAATATGTCAAGTCCCCTGTAAAGCCTACTAAAATGCTGAATTGAACTAGCCTTCATTGTGGTTTCCTACTTCCTACTTTACCCTTTATAATTCAGTAGCTGAGAACGTTTCTTAATATGCATATATTGCATATTTTAATTATTCAGTTTTTAGTTTATTTAGTTTGATTCCTCATTTTCCAGTTGGGACTGGAAATGACTAGCCTAGAGTCACCCAGTAGGCCGTGTGCAGGGTACGAGTCCAGGACCGTTGGAACGAGAGCCCGCATTCCTCTCTGCCGCATTGTAACATGAGGCACAAGCTGAGCCAGGTGTGCGTGCTTGAACACTGAGTCCCGTCAGCTGCGGCATGAGCAGCTGAGAGAGGAGGAGTGCAGGAGAGGACAGGAAGCTGGGTGTCAGAACTGTCTAATAGAAAGTGACATGCTTTGGCATTGAAATGCCATTATGTATCTTTAGACACCCAGGCTTCTCCAGAGAAAAACAGGGGTGCACAAATTGGTGAAACTGACAACTGAATGTGTAGAGATGCTGAGAAATGTCCACATTGAAAAATGACAGTTTTGAATTTTCATAATCTAACAGAACACCAATCTTCTTTGGGGAAACTGTTACTCTTATATCTGGAGTCGTCCTATTGTGCAGAAATTCATACTTGTGCCTGCAAATTAAATGTCGATATAAGCATCAGAATTCTGTAAGTAAGCTATTTATGGAACATATCATATTGACTTTATTCAAGTACTCCTATAACTTATTTTCTTTTATTAAATGGCTACCAAAACAGCAGCCCATCCCCAAAACTATAATCAAGCTTTTTTCTAAAATTTGTCCTAAAAACCTACCTTTAAAACTGTGTTCCTGAGCAACTGCTTAATCTTAGAAACATACACAGTATCATGAACTCATATTGTATCACAATTAGTATAGAAATAGAACAAATTTTAAAAATTTGGATTTCAGGGTTCAGATGCGTAAATCCACAAAGGCACGTGAAACTGGGACGCTCGTGATCTTTCATGTGCCGAAGCGGGCCTTGGTGCAGAGTGCTGTGACATAACCGGTCCCTAAGCTTTCACGTCATGCTGGGCGAGCAGCGGGCCTGTCCTGTGAGGGCTGCTCAGTGCCGGCACCCTGCAGCCAGGTGCTCTGAAACGGCTGGAACCAAAACCAGCTGCAGGAAGTCCCTCACCTGCTACCTGCAGACATCTGACATTTGTTTTAACTGTCCATTATCAGGGAGTTGGGAAAGAATTAATCTTGTAAACAATACTTTGTAGCTTTTGAAAGTTGTCTTCTGTTTTGTTTTAACAGGTTTACCAGGAGGGTACAGGCGAACAAGGCCTTGAGGTTGTCCTGCCCGTTGCTGAAATTTAGTTTCAGCAGATTGTTCATGGTATTTTAAAGAACTGAAATATTTCACCAAGAAATAGGTTGTTTGGTTCCTTTCTGGTCTTATTTTTCTTTCTTTTAAAAGATAAGAAAGCTTAAATAAAGCTTCTTTATGCTAAGTAATTGTGATGTTTGAGGATGGTTATCTGCCTTGTTTAAATGAAGTGGATTTTAAGTGTCAGTGCCAATTTTAGGCAGCTTTTTTCTTGACTGAATAAAAGCTTATTAAAACCTTCTTATTGTTTGTACCCATTCATTATGTAGTCAATTAGAATCTTCCCTGAGCAGCTTACTTGCTTCCTGTGGTTGGAATTTACTCTTGTTAGTAAAGACACAGATTGAATTCTTCCCTGTCTTTCTTCCCACACCAGAGAACTGAGACTATGAACCAAAAAGTTAGGAATTGGCTAAGGTACCTTCCCTCATCTTCTACTCTTAAGATACACACGTTCTGACATGTCTCTACGGTAGGACTGCAAAGACCCTCTGCTCTAGCTCTGTTCTGCCTGTTCTTTCAGCCTGTTTATTGGCTCTTCCTTCTTCATTCTTCTATCTCATCCTTCCACCACTCCCCCACCCCACCCCCAATATCACACAGACTCCTACTCTCTTCCTTTATGCTCCCTCAGCTCTTCTCTGCCTCTTCTTCATAACTTTCTAGAGAAGAGACTTTTTAGTTTTATTTCTGCAGGAATCCTCAAGTAAAGTGCCTAGTTCAGGACATAGTAAATTTAACATCCTCCAAACAGGGTTTCCAGTTTAGTGGAGTCAGTTAGTCTAAGTATCCCAGGGATTGGGGGCTGGGGGTAGAGTTGGCCTTCCCACTTATGCGTGGACATGACAAATAATGTTTAAATAACCATGATGGAGAATCTTGGGCCCAGAACATTGGATGGTACATTAGTAGGATCAGTAAGCCAATGACAGTCTAATGCCTTTGTAGTACAAAGAGCTTGGAAAATTGCTGTTGTTTAGTTGTGTGTTTGTGTGTGTGGTGGTTTTTTGTTTGTTTTTACAATTTTTGAGGCAAAGGAAGGTTGCAACCATGTCTTCAAAATCTGAAAATGCTGTCCATTGTCTGCACATTATGGAATTTTCTCAATTTTATGGAAATATATCAGAGCTGGTTTCCCATGTATAAAGACAGTGCTTAGTGACAGGAGCAAATTAAAATTAACCATAACCATTAAGCTTCTTGTACACATATACTTAAAAAGATGGAATTGGGGTTTCAAACCACATTGTGTCCATTTAATAACACTGAAGCTAAGCATAAAAGAAAGCAGTCACTTAGTGGTTAAAAATGCTCTCTTTGTAGCTGGACTGCGGTGGGTTTGAATCCAAGCTCTGAATCCTATGATGGCTGGGTTATCTGACTGCTGTGAGGGGCATTTTTCTCATTTTAAAAATAGGATAATATATATACATGAGAGTGTAGAACAGTGCTTGGAACATCATAAGGCTCTCCATGAATTTTAGCCACTCTGATCTCAAAGAAAAAGTATCTAACGGTGCTCTTTCTCTTATCTAGACTTTAGGGAAAGTGACTAGAAACAAGTCCTGAAATATCTTAGAATATTCTTAAAATATATAATGTAAGCTTTAGTTATTACGTTGACCTCCTCCTACTCTGATCATTGAAAACTAGTTTTAACTTTGGGTATCCAGGTTTTACTTTACCTTGAGGAGGCAAACGTGTGCCGCATGCACCAGGAGAGGCAATTTGCTCCCAGGTCCTCCTGTTTAGGGATGTCTTCAAAGGCCACACCAATTGTGTAGTTCAGCAGCTCATCCACCTCAACCTCCCAGTAATGGCGCCTTCGGACTGGAATTAGGTTTCCCATGACAGCAGCACACCTGGTTTGAGAAAGTGGAAGCTCAGGAGATTTGGGGTACCCTAAGCCTGGCTGTGCACGTGAGGGACACCGCCTGCTGTGGTCAGCCAGTTGGTGTCTCCATATGTGGAGGTAGGAAGTCTGAACATTTGCTTGTAAAGCAGCAAACTTAGCTCTTGAAGCCCAACTGACTGATACTGAAGACCACAAGGGGATTGTTACATCAGTTGCAAAGGAAGAGTAAGAGACATCAAACCAATTAGAAAAGGCTCTGTTTGCTTTTAAAAATGACTGGGGCCTTTATAATAACAAACACAAAGATTTGGAGTTTGGAGAAGATGGCGGAATAGGATAGATGAAGTTCAGCCCTGTTCCAAGAAAAAGAGAAGGGACAGGAGGGCGACTGGGATGGCGAGTCCAGAGTGTAACTGACCTGGGAGAGTCTTCCCCACCACATAGGGCAGTTTGGTTGCAAAAGCTGAGGAACTGAGAAGCAGAGGACCAGAGCCTAACATGGAAGCCCAGACCCTTAGGAGGGCATGGATGGGGCTAGGAAGTAAGCCAAGCCTTGTTACTTGAACCCACTATCCAACAGCGCAGCCATACAACACACGACTTGCGATTCAACCCACACCCCAAGTACCTGAACCCCTTCTCCCATGCTCTAAGCTCCCCCACCCACCAACCTCTCCCATGCATGCCCATCCCAAGTGCAGCCCACCCCACCTCTCCTGAGCACCTCCCGAGCACTACCTCCTCCCTATGCTCCCTGCAGGTCATTGCTAGGGCATAAAGGTTGCAGACACTTACCTCCACATCCAGGCCATACCCGCCCCCCAGCTCATAGTCGTGCAACCCCCTACCCCTATCTCTGGGCCCAGGTACATCACTTTATAGCACTTCTAGACCCGTGCATGCACTCGGCCCCCAGTCACACACCCCAGCTCTGGGAAAGCACTGACCTGGGCAGGCAAGCCACATATGCCCCCAGCCCATGCAGAAATAACTCCGACCCACTGCCATAGCTCTGCACCTGTGCACAAAGGGCCCCATGCTTTAGACCTGTGCACACCAGGGCCACACCCCCCATACCCAAGCACCTGCACTGCTACATCCTCCCTGGCGGCTGGGTGCCCATGTTCATAGGAACCAGCATATTATCCCCAACCTGCACCTATACCTGTGCTGCAATGCATCACCATGTTATCCCACTCTGTGCCCTGCATCCTGCTACACATCCATCCTGCAAATACAAGGCTTTAGACTACTGAAAGAAATCAACTTCCAAGGTAAATCAATCAAGATATTAACATGAGGCAAAAACAACAGATCACTAAGCATATCAAAATGCAGGCAGATACAGCCCTGCCTAATGACCAAATTAAAACAGAGGAGACACAGGCATTGGAACAGCTAATCAAAGATGTTCATATTACTCTACTAAATAAAATAAGTGGGATGGTTAATGACATAAAGGACATCAAGAAGACAGTAGAAGAGCATAAAGGCGAATTTGAAATAATAAATAGAAAAATAGCAGATATCACAGAGATTAAAGATTCTGTAGACCAAATGAAAAACACACTAGAGACACAAAACAGACTTGAAGAAGCAGAAGAAAGAATAAGTGAACTGGAGGACAGGATAACTGATTTCGAATACTCAAAACGGCAAATGGCAAAAAAAATGGAAAAATCCGAATTGGATCTCAGGGAAATGATAGACTAAACAGAGCATACAAATATAAGAGTCATCGGTGTCCCAGAAGAAGAGAGGAGTAAAGGGCTAGGCAGAGTACTTGAGGATATAATGGAGGAAAACTTCTCAGCCCTTATAAAGGACATAAATATACAAGTCAAAGAAGCTCAGCGAACTCCAAACAGAATAAATCCAAATAGGCCTTCCCCAATACACATTCTAATTAGTCTGTCAAGTGTTGAAGAGAAGCAGAAAATCCTGAAAGCAGCAAGAGAAAAACAATCTACTACATACAAGGGAAACCATATAAGACTGAGTTCTGACTACTCACCTGGCACCATGGAGGCTAGAAGGCAGTGGTACGGTATATTTAAGATCTTGAAAGAGAAAGACTTCCAGCCAAGAATTCTGTACCCAGCCAAATTGTCCTTGAAAACTGAGGGAGAGATTAAAATTTTCACTGACAAACAAATCCTGAAAGAATTTGTCAACAAGAGACCGGCCCTACAAGAAATACTAAAGGGAATTCTGCCAGTTGAAAAAAAAACAGGAGAGGGAAGTCTGGAGGAGGGCACAAAATTGAAAAGTACCAGTGAGGGTAATTTAAAGAATATAAAGAGAAAGAGGGAAAAGAATATATAAATCTGATGAATAAAATCCAAAAAATAAGATGGTGGATTCAAGAAATGCCTTTTCAGTAATAACTTTGAATTAATGGAATAAATTTACCAATTAAAAGATACAGATTGGCAGAATGGATTAAGAAATATAATCCAGCTACATTCTGCTTACAAGAAACTCATCTTAGACGAAAGGATACAAATAGATTGAAAATGAAAGGATGGAAAAGATTTTCCATGCAAGTTGTAACCCAAAAAAAGCAGAATTAGCTTTGCTAATATCAGACAAAATAAACTTTAAATGTAAATATATCATAACAGATAAAGAAGGACACTATATATTAACTAAAGGGACAATTCACCAAGAAGAAATAACAATCATAAAAGTTTGTGCTGGTTTGAAAGCATGTATGTCCCTTAGAAAAGCGATGTTTTAATCAAAATCTCATTTTGTAAAGGCAGAATAATCCCTATTCACTACTGTATTCTTGAATCGGTAATTAGATCATCTCCCTGGAGATGTGATTTAATGAAGAGTGGTTGTTAAGCTAGGTTAGGGGAGATGTGTCCCCAGCCATTAGGGTGGGTTCTTGATTAGTTTCTGAAGTCCTATAAAAGAGGAAACATTTTGGAGAACGAGGGAGATTCAGAGAGAGCAGAACAGAATGACAGAATCACCAGCCAGCAACCTTTGGAGATGAAGAAGGAACATGCCTCCTGGGGAGCTTCATGAAACAGGAAGCCAGAAGAAGAAGCTAGCAGATGATGCTGTGCTCGCCATGTGCCCTTCCAGATGAGAGAGGAACCCTGACCGTGTTCACCATCTACCCTTCCAGATGAGAGAGAAACTCTGACTGTGTTCACCATGTGCCCTTCTCACTTGAGAGAGAGACTCTGAACTTCATCGGCCTTCTTGAGCCAAGGTATCTTTCCCTGGATGCCTTATATTGGACATTTCTATAGCCTTGCTTTAATTGGAACATTTTCAAGGCCTTAGAACTGTAAACTTTTAACTTATTAAATTCCCCTTTTTAAAAGCTATTCCATTTTTGGTATATTGCATTCTGGCAGCTAGCAACTAGAACAATGGGCATGGGCAAACTGGATTTCAATAGCCAAAAGGGTGTAAGAGGACCCTTACCTTCCATCCTATGCAAAAATTAACTCATACTCATATTGGATTAAACACCTGAATATAAGAACAGCACCATGAAGCTTCTAGAATAAAATGTAGGGAAACATCTTGAAGACCTAATAATAGAAGGTAGCTTCCTAAATTTCACACCCAGAGCACAAGCAACAAAAGAAAAAACATAAATGGGAGCTCCTCAAAATCAAATGCTTCTGCATCTGAAAAGACTGTCAGAAAGGTGGAGAGGCAGCCAATTAATTCAAAGGGAGTAAATATTTGGAAATCAGACATCGGAAAAAGGTTTGATATCCTGTATACGTAAAGAAAGCATAGAACGCAACGAAAGAACAGCCCAATTATAAAATGGGCTAAAGATATGAATGGGCATTTTTCTGAAGAGCAAATACAGATGGCTCAAAAGCACATGAAGAGATGTTCATTTTCACTGGCTATAAGGGAAATGCAGATCAAGACTACAATGAGATACCACCTCACACCTATAAGAATGGTTGCTATTAAACAAACATACTATAAATAAGTGTTGGAGAGGATGTGGAGAAACTGGGACACTTATGCAGCGCTGGTGGGAATGTATAATAGTGCAGCCACTATGGAAGACTGTTTGGTGTTTCCTTAGGAAACTAAATATCGAAGTTGTTCTATGACCCAGCAATACCATTACTCGGTGTATGCCCAGAAGAGCTGAAAGCAATGACACAAACAGACATTTGCTCTACAATGTTTATAGCAGCATTATTTACAATCGCCAAAAGATGGAAACAAACCAGATGCCCATCAACAGACAAGTGCATTAACAAAATTTGGTTTATATGTACAATTAAATATTATGCAGCAGTAAGAGGAAATGACATCCTGAAGCACATGACAAGATGGATGAGCCTTGAGGACATAATGCTGAGTGAAATAAGCCAGACACAAAAGGATAGCTACTGTATGATTTCGCTTTTATGACCATGGTAAAGGTAAAATCAGGATTATAATACAGAATGAAGGGGACTTAGAAAACTGTAGAAGCTAGAGATGGGTGACTGGTAGCTAATGAGGTTGAACTTCAATGTAAGGGAATAGATACAAGTGAGGGCAGTTCTCTAGTGGGTCTATATTAACATATTGAAGGTGAGTAAGGTTGAAAGGGGTTGTACAGACCTGTGTCCTACTGATTAACACTAGAAATATAAATTAGTTCTTGCAAGCACTACTTCAAAGTCATGGTTCATGTATAAAGGGTGTTTAAGACCTGGGTACAGGGGGAAAACAGCTACTGCGTGCTAGGGGCTGTGTTTAACAGGAAACCATCAGCAATACCACAGCAACAGCAGAGGTAAATAATGGGGGGAGAGACAAGAGTTAAGGGGAGGTTTAGATTTCCTATTTGGTGAGAGTATGTTTATTGGCTATCTTTCTCTTGGGAACAATGAAATTATCTAAAATTGAGAGTGTTGATGGACTGTGGACTTTGGGCACTATACATGATGCCTAATGAATGCAGGCTGAAGGATGCACTGACTGAGAAGTAGATTGGCTAATGATGGTGGATGCACAGGGTTGAATATTATGCTGCTACAAAAAGGAACCAAGTTGTGAGGCATGCAATGATATGAATGAACGTGTAGGACATTTGGTGAGGCAAAATAAGCCAGAAATGAAAGAACAAGAATGGTATGGTCTCCTTTAGAAAACAGGGGCCTAGATTGGAAACCCTTATAGCAGACACATTTAGTCCAGAGTGGTAATTATTATTTCTTGATTTTATATATATATATAAAATCTGGTATTTAGAGATAAGAATAAAGTTGATCAGGTCCGGGTTAAAGTAATTCAGAACACAGGGGCAAGGAAGACAGTGTCTATATCTTAGAACCACATGTACTCTGAGACCAAAGGAAGAAAGTTCTTGCAGGAAAGGTTTATTTGGCCTGGAACCTAAATTTTCTATAGCGCATAATCTGACAACCTATCTGTATTGTTCATTTGAACAACTGAAACACAGGGAGCCCAGAGTAAGAAAGAAGTCCTTAAATCCTGTATAGCTTAATGTAATGCCTGGATACATCTTAGAGTATATTAAGCAGATAATAAAAATGTATTGGCAAAGTCCTTTGAAGGATGGGAGAGAAAGTATGGAAATATTAAACTTTACTATCAGAGAATCCCCTGATACTGTGTCAAACTTTAGGGACACCCAAATCAATAGGCCAAGCCCTTGATCTTGAGGCTTACTCTTATGAAGCTTATGTAGGTAGCGGAGAAGCTTAGACTACCTATAGATATGCCTAAGAATTACTTCTGGAGGACCTCTGCTGTCGCTCAGATGTGGCCTCAGTCTCTTCTAAGCCCAACTCTGCAAGTGAAATCATTGCCCTCCCTGCTACATGGGACAAGACATCCAGGGGTGAAAGTCTCCCTGGTGACATGGGAGATGACTCCCAGGGATGAATCCAGACTGGGCACCATGGGATCAAGAATTCCATCCTGACCCAAAAGGGGAAAGGAAATGTAATAAAGTATCAGTGGCAGATAGAGTTCAAATAGAGTGGTGAGGCTACTCTTGAGGCTACTCTTATGCAAGTTTCAGGTAGACCTTGTTACCTATCATAACTGCCAACCCCCAACCAGGACCATTCCAGCCAATCCTGAAGAACATCTATGGCAATATATAAGATTCCACAAGGGTTCCATGCACTAGAGTAACTTTCCAGAAACCTACCACCTCCAGATGGGTCCCTGGTCCAGTAAGCCCTGAAACTTAGAGGGCCCATTTTCTCCAGAACATCAGCTAGTTCCATCTCCCTACCCCGTATTACTGACAGACCCTTCCAACATGAAAATGTTAGAATGGCCATAGCCCAAACACCCCTAAAGAGAGGGATTGAAAGATCAAAGGTGATGGTGGAGTTATACAGAGAAGATAGGATTTAACAAATAAATATGATTGCTGAATCATTAAATTAATATCCCTTTTAGTCTTCAGTATCTTACAGCAGCTAGAAGTAAAAACCTAAGATTGTGGAATTATAACACATGCCAAACTCTGAAAACTTTTCTACAACCAATTGTGGAGATGTGCTTTGAAATTTATTACTTTTTTGTATATGTTATTTTTCACATGCAAAAAGAAAAAAGTCGATTGTGATGATAAAAATATATATGTATTCCTCCTAGCCTCCTAAATTCTGGAGCAGCTAGAAGGAAAAATCTGAGAGGTTGGTATGGTAGCCCATGACAGACTCTGGGATCTGTCCTGTAACTACTTGTTGAAGAGTGCTTTGAAAACTTGCTTTTTTTTTCTTTGCTTCGTGTATATGTTATATTATACAATTTAAAAAGTTAAAAAAATAATAAAGGTTTGGTTCACTTATTTTTCCTTCTTTTTTTTGCGTGGGTACACACTGTTTAATTTTTTTTTTCACTTATTTAAGAGAAAAAGGTTGCCGAGTCACACAGTGCAGCACAGTCTAGGTAACCACAGGCTGATGTTCTCGAGCTGCCAGTACTTGACTCTGATACAAACTTGTGTGGAGCATCTTGGGGTAACACTGACATTAGGGGTGTCTCCAGGAAGAAGGCAAGGACTTGGAATCCAGAGGCAGGTCAGGAAGAACAAAGGAGCAAATTCGTCACAAATCAAAATCTGCCTTCACTGTTCCTCCAGGAGCAATTACAAAGGGCAGAGGGCTTTGTAATTTGCAAATTACAATTGCAAAGGGCAAAGTTCTGTTTTGCCCTCCAACAGTAAAGCACTCTCCGAGAACAGCTTTCTTTCAGGTCACATCAGTGTCACCAAAGTGAATGTTCTTCCTCCTTCAGGAGCTTTTTACATTAGACAGACTTTATGTAGACCCGAAAAGCCCCAGAAAGATTTGTTTAACTCTCAAACCCCCAAGTTCTGAATGCCAAAGTAAAGCATTATGAAGGTCTCTTCCATACCCTCCAAAAATTGTCCCATCCATAGTCCTGGTAGGTGTTAAACCTCAATACCACCCAAAGTGGGACAAGTTGAGAACGCGTCTTTGAGGGCCTGGAAAAATCCTGCTGAGGAGCCCTCCTTTCTCTGGCCCCAGTGGGCTTTGCAGTGACGCAGCTTGACTGTCTGCCACAAAGCTGAGAGAGAGATTTTAGAGCTACAACTCTTAGTTTTTAACTTTTTACTTTGAAATACTTTCAAACTTCCAGGACAGTTTGAAAAATAATACAAACCCAATACAGAGAATTCGAACATACCCCTACCCACACCCTACCAGACAGAGCCACATTTGCTCTGTCATTCTTCCTGTTTTCCTATCTATCCATCTATTATCAGAATTTTTTAATGTGGTGTGATTACTTCATGCTCACTGAACACCTAATAATAATACTGCCACGTACCCTTCCTGAGAACAAGGATATTCACTTAGATTTTCACCTTAAGTATAGTTATCAAGTTCAAGAAATTTAACATTGATATAAAGCTTACATCTATATTCCAGTTTTTTTTTTTTATGTCCCTTTGACTCCTTTCTCCCTTGCCAGATCCCATCCAGGACCATGTATTCAATTAATGTCCTTGTCTTTTTTTTTCCTTTTTTGTATGCTATATGTGGGATCACATTTCATTCTTTTTCCATTTGACTGTCCCGTTATTGCAGTACCATATGGCTTTTTTCTCCCACATGGAGGCGGGAATTACACCACTGAATATTTTTTTTTTTTTGCTTGGGCAGGCACCAGGAATCGAACCCGGGTCTCCGGCTTGGCAGGCGAGAACTCTGCCCGCTGAGCCACCGTGGCCCGCTCTGACCTGTCTTTTTAGTTGCTGTTTTTTGTTTTTGTTTTAATTGTGGGAACGTAGGTATAACAAACCTTCCCAGCTCATCCCTCTCAATCACACCCTTCAGTGGGATTAATTACATTCAGAATGTTGCAGTATCCCATCATCTTTTACTAAAACTCCTGCCCAAACAGAAAACCTACAATCATTACACATTAACGCCCCATTTCCCCTCCCCCTGCCAACCTGTACTCCAGTTTCTATATGATCCTGCATATTCGCTGACATTTTCTTTTTAGTAACTGTGGGGCTTAAATTTAGCATTCTAAATCTGTAACAATCTTGTTTGCTTTGATACCAACTCCAATAGCATATACAAACTATCTTCCTGTACCCCACTGTCCCCCTACCTTTATGTAATTTTTGTCACAGTTACATGTTTATACATAATGTGAGTACAAAAATGACTTATCGTTATATTTTATGCATTGCCATTTAGATCCTGTAGGAAGAAAGAAGTGGAGTTACAAGCCAAAAATACAATAGTACTGGCGTTTATATTTACCCTATCATAACCCTCACGAGAAATCTTTACTTCTTCATGTAGCTTCGCTCTATTGTCTACTGCCCTATACTTCGAACCTGCAGAACTCGCTTCAGCATCTCTTATATGGGCTGTCTGGTGGTGATGAACTCTCAGCTTTTGTTTATCAGGGAGTGTCTTCTTCCTCATTTCTGAAAGACAGTTTTGCCTAAAACAGAATTCTTAATTGTCAATTACTTGCTTTCAGGGCCTGAGAAAAGTGCTTTAAATATGCCATTTCACTGCCTTCTTGCCTCCATGGTCTCCAATGAGAAATTGGCAGTGAATCTCATTGAAGATCCCTTGCACATGACGTGTTGCTTCTCTTTCGCAGCTTTCAGATTCCTCTCTTGATCCTTGGCATTTAACAGTTTGTTTATAACATGGTGTCACATGGGTCTATTTGGGTTTATCCTGTTTGGAGTTTGTTGAGAATCTTGGATGTATATATTCATGTCTTTAGTTAAATTTGGGACATTTCAGCCATTTTGTCTTTGAATAGTCTCTCTGCCTCTTTTTCCCTTTTTTTCCTTCTGGAACTCCCAAAATGCACATGTGGTTACACTTCATGGTGCCCCACAGGTTCTTTCTTCCTTCTCAAACTGGATGATTTCAATGGTCTTATCTTCAAGTTCACTGATTCTTTTCTCTGCTAGCTATATCTGTGGTTAAAGCCCTCTAAGGAATTTGTAATAATAATTTTTATCAGGGTCTTCAGCTCTGTTTCATTCCTTTTCATCATTTTCATCTCTTTACTGATACTCTCTTTGTGTCCACCTATAATTTTCCTGATTTCCTTTAATTCTTGGTCCACATTTCCCTTTACCTCTTTGAGCATATTAAGGACCATTATTTTGGTCTGGTATATCCCAGGTCTGGTTCTCCTCACTGATGGTTACTAATGCTTTAATCTTCTCCTTTGCTTGGGCCATTGCTTCCTGTTTTCTTTGTATGTTTTGTGACCTTTTGTTGAAACATGGACATTTTGATAATTTAATGTGTTATTGCTAGAATTTTGGCTCTGAGGCATCCATCCCTTAAGCTTGTATCCAGTTAGTATTATGAGAGGAGCTGTATTAATTAGGGTTCTCTAGAGAAACAGAATCAACAGGAAATATCCATAAATATAAAATTTATAAACGTGTCTTATGTAACCGTGGGAACATAGAGTCCAAAATCCGCAGGGCAGTCTGTGCAACCTACAACTCTGATGGAGGGTCTGGACAAACTCTATATGAGAGGTTCGCCAGCTGAAGCAAAAAGAGAGAAACTGTCTTCTGAATGCTCCTTAAAAGCCTTCCATTGATTAGATTAAGTGTCACTCATTGCTGAACACACTCCCCTTGGCTGAATACAAGGGAATCAGCTGTGGATGCAGCTGACGTGATCATGATTTAATTCTATGACATATCCTCATAGCAATAGATGGACCAAGCACTTGCCCAACCAGAAAAACGGGTACCACCCCCTGGCCAAGTTGACACGTGAACCTGACTATGACAGGAGCTATATTAGCTAGGGTTCTCTAGAGAAACAGAATCAGTGGGAGATGTCCGTTGATGATATATTTATACGTGTCTCATGTAACCATGGAAACGTAGAGTCCAAGGTTTGTAGGGCAGGCCACAAGCTGGTAACTCCGATGAAGTTCCTCAGTAAACTCTCAGGAGAGGCTGGCTGGACAACCGTGGGAATGGAAGAGTCCAAAATCCGTAGGGCAGGCTGTGAAGCTGGAGACTCCAATTTAGGGTCTGGACAAACTCAGAAGAGGCTCACTGGCTGAAGCTGAAAGAAGTGACTGTCTCTCCTGAATCCTCTTTAAAAGCCTTCCAGTAATTAGATGAAGCATCACTAATTGCAGAAGACACTCCCTTTAGTGTTTTACAAACACAATCAGCTGTGGATGCAGCCAATGTGGTCATGATTTAAGTCCAGGAAATGTCCTCATAGCAACAGACAGGCCAGTGTTTGCCTGACCAGACAATGGCATCACCACCTGGCCAAGTTGACACAGGAACCTGACCATGACAGTCTACCCCTTGTCAACTTGGCAGCTATACACACCACATTAAACCATACTTAATCTCTAAATAGTAAACGATAACAGACACATTTTTTTCCTCACCTAACAATACTCAACTGTCCCACATTCAGCTGGAAATGCACTATATCTCCCCAGACTAGGGTGCAAGTCCTTGGCTAATATTCACACTTAAATTTGATATCTTAACAGCTTAAATACTGTAACAGGAACAAAACAGCATTACAGTCCTCGTTTCTGTAACGGATCATGTGGTCGTAGTTCATACATACCTTCTTCCACTACCCATCGATGTTCCCTTTACCCTCAGTAAGCACTTCAGTTGGCCGTGGTTCTCTGCCTAGTGGGGTGACCCAAACCTTCATTCCTGAAGTTTCAGAGACATTGGTAGTCCTACCTGGATTGGGTTGTTGCAGTTTTCCATTGATTTTAAACACAGGGCATGGTAGTACTAAAAGATGCCCTAGGGGATCCCCTATATTCTAGGAAAACTCTTCTTTACCTCCATGGTGTAGTTGCAGTCCTATTTCCCCCTGAGAGTCAGGGTCAACCACCCCAGCCAGTAAAGTAATCCCTTTCTTGGCTTGTTGATCCAGGGGCATGAGTAGCCCAAAGTGACCAGGTGATAGTCTTAGATTCCAGTTCAATGGAATCATTGTTGTTTCTCCTGGTGGAAATACTCCCCCTTCTGGAACTAAAACCTGTAGACCAGCAGGGCTCAAGGTCGTAGGGACAGGAAGCAAAAATTTTCCTAGTGGATCACTAGGGGTAATAGTGAGTGGTGCCACTCCCACTTCCACCCTTTGGTTCCTGGACCCATGGATCCTGGCTATGGGAGAAACAGCACCATACAGTGGATGCTGATTCGGAGTATACACAGCTTCCTGGATAACATCACCCCAGCCCTGCAAGGTATTGCTAACTAGGTGGCACTGTAATTGAGTTTTCAAAAGGCCATTCCATCATTCTATCAATACAGCTCTGCCTCTGGATGATGGGGAACAGTAAGACCAGAGAATTCCATGAGAATATGCTCATTCCTGCACTTCATTTGCTGTGAAGTGGATTCCTTGATCAGAAGCAATGCTGTGTAGGGGTTATGATGGATAAGGCATTCTGTAAGTACACAGATGGTAGTTTGGGGAGAAGCATTGCACGCAGGGAAAGCAAACCCATATCCAGAGTATGTGTCTGTTCCAGTTAGAACAAATCGCTGCCACTTCCAAGAAGGGAGTGGTCAAATGTAATCAACCTGCCACCATGTAGCTGGCTGGTCACCTCGGGGAATGGTGCCATTTCAGGGGTTGAGTGTAGGTCACTGCAGCTGGCAGACTGGGCACTCAGAAGTGGCTGTACCTAGGTCAGCCTTGGTGAGTGGAAGTCCATGTTGCTGAGCCCATGCATAACCTCCATCCCTACCACCATGACCACTTTGTTCATGAGCCCATTGGGCAATGACAGGAGTTGCTGGGGAAAGGATGCTGACTGGTATTCACAGAACGGGTCATCTTATCCACTTGGTTTTTAAATCTTCCTCTGCTGAAGTCACCCTCTGGTGTGCATTCACATGGGACACAAATATGGTCATGTTTTAGCCCACTCAGAAAGGTCTATCCACATACCTCTTCCCCAGACCTCTTTTTCACCAATTTTCCAATCATGCTCCTTCCAAGTCCCTGACCATCCAGTCAAAACATTAGCAACAGCCCATGAGTCAGTATACAAACGCACCTCTGGCCAGTTTTCCTTCAAAGCAAAATGAACAGCCAGTTGTGCTGTTCAAAGTTCTGCCCACTGGGAGGATTTCCCCTCTCTACTGTCCTTCAGGGACATCCCGGAAAGGGGTTGTAGTGCTGCAGCTGTCCACTTTCAGGTGGTACCTGCATATCATGCAGAACCCTTTTAAACCACCCCTGAGTTTTCTCTTCCTCAGTCAATTCACTGTAAGGAACTCCCCAAGAGGCCATAGCTCCGTTCTGGGAAAGAGAAGGTAATGTGGCAGGAATGGAGACCATGGGCATTTGGGCTACTTCCTCGTGTAACTTACTTGTGCCTTCAGGACCTGCTCTGGCCCTATCTCGTATATACCATTTCCATTTTATGATGGTGTACTGCTGCGCACACCCAACTTTATGGTTTGGTGGGTCAGACAACACCCAGCTCATGATAGGCAACTCAGGTCTCATGGTAACTTGGTGGCCCATGTGTAAGCATTCAGTCTCTACTAAGGCCCAGTAGCAGGCCAAATGCTGTTTCTCAAAAGAAGAGTAGTTATCTGCAGCAGATGGTAAGGCTTTGCTCCAAAATCTTAAGAGTCTGCATTGTGATTCTCCTATAGGGGCCTGCCCAAGGCTCCAGACAGCATCTCTATCGGCACTGATACTTCCAGCACCATTGGATCTGCTGGATTGTACGGTCCAAGAGGCAGAGCCACTTATACAGCAGCCTGGACCTGTCGCAGAGCCTCCTCTGCTTCAGGTCCCCACTCAAAATTAACTGTTTTTCTGGTCTCTCAATAAATGGGCCGGAGCAGCACATCCAAATGAGTAATGTGTTGTCACCAATATTCAGAGACCAACTAGGCATTGTGCCTCTTTTTTGGTCATAGGGGCCAGATGTAGCAACTTATCCTTCACCTTAGAAAGGATATCTCAAACATGCCCAACACCACTGGACACCTAGAAATTTCACTGAGGTGGAAGGGCCCTGTATTTTTGTTGGATTTATCTCCATCCTCTGACATGCAAATGCCTTACCAAAAAGTCTAGAGTACTTGCTACTTCTTGCTCACTAGGTCCAATCAACATAAAATCAATGAATGGACCAGTGTGATGTCTTGTGGGCGGGAGAAACAATCAAGGTCCCTGTGGACAAGATTATGACATAGGGCTGGAGAGTTGATATACCCCTAAGGTAGGAGAGTGAAAGTATACTGTCGACCTTGCCAGCTGAGAGCACGCTGTTTCTGGTGGTCCTTATCAACAGCTATTGAGAAAAAAGCATTTGCCAGATCAATAGATGCATACCAGGTACTAGGGGATGTATTGATTTGCTCAAGCAATGAAAACCACATCCCGAACAGCAGTTGCAATTGGAGTTACCATCTGGTTGAGCTTATGATAATCCACTGTCATCCTCCAAGACCCATCTGTTTTCTGCTCAGGCCAAATAGGAGAGTTGAATGGGGATGTAGTGGTAATCACCACCCTTGTATCCTTCAAGTCCGTAAGAGTGGCAGTAATCTCTGCAATCCCTCCAGGAATCCAGTATTGCTTCTGATTTACTATTTTGCTTGGTAGGGACAATTCTAGTGGCTTCCACTTGGCCTTTACTACCATAATTTTCCTCACACCACGAGTTAGAGAGCCAACATGGGGATTCTGCCAGTTGCTCATATTCAGCTAGCATATCAGAATATGCTAGAATATTCTAGACATGCTAGAATAGAATGTCTATTCTAATTATGCATTCTAGAACTGGAGAAATAACAGAATGGGTCCAGGGGCCCAGTGGACCCACTGTGAGATGGACCTGAGCTAAAACTCCATTGATCACCTGACCTCCATAAGCCCCCACTCTGACTGGTGGACCAGATTAACATTTTGGGTCCCCTGGAATTAATGTCACTTCTGAACCAGTGTCTAATAATCCCCGAAATATCTGATCATTTCCTTTTCCCTAATACACAGTTACCCTGGTAAAAGGCTGTCAGTCTCCTTGGGGAAGGCTTGGAGGAAGATTAACAGTATAAATCTGTGGCAGTGTAACAGGGTTCTCCCCCAAAGAGACCTGGCCTCCCCTCATTCAAGGGACTCTGGGTCTGTAAACTGTTTCAAGTCTGGAAATTGATTAAGGAGCCGTGACTCTCTGTTTTTGTAATTCAAGTTAGACTTCTGTTCTCTTGACCTCGAACTCTTGCTTATACAGCTCGAACAAGAATTTAATAGACTGTCCATCTATTATACTTCTAGGTACCCCGTGATCTACTAGCCAATGCCACAAGTCTCTCTGAGTCAGATTATTTTGATGCCTGCTTTGAGTCTGCTGTCCATTATGATAGCCACATCCACCTTGTCTTTGGCGAGTAAATGTTGCCACCTGGCTTCTGCCAACTTGGGAGTAGATAATCCTCATTGTGTTTAAGGATTCCAGCTCAGTGACAGCAGTTCCCACAGTAATATCTGACCTACAGAGCAGTGCAACCACAGAGCTCTTTAGGGATGATGGTACTAGTCTCACAAATTTATTTCTCACTGTTCTGGTAAAAGGTGCATCTTCCAGACATTCCTGGGGTATAAGAGCAGGCTTTCCATGATAAATCCACTCTAACATTCCAATCTCTCTAAGCTGTTGGATCCCCTCATCTACATTATCAGGACAGTTCTGGCATTTCAACCTCAGGTAATGTCGGCCACCTTTTGATCCACGTTTCAGTCAACCATCCAAACAAACTGTTAACATCTTTTCTAACCGCTCAAGCTATATCACTGAATGCAGAATCTCTGCTTAGTGGGCCCTTATCAATAAATTCAGCCTGATCCTGCTTTATATTCCTCCCACCATTATCCCACACTCTTAAAATCCATTGGCACACATATTTCCCTGATTTCTGTGTATATAAATTGGAAAACTCATGCAGTTCTTTTGGAGTATAACATACCTCCTCATGGGAGTCACTTTGTACACCACCTTTTGGGCCTGTTGGGACTTGAGTCTAGTTACAGGTCTGGAAGCGGTGAGGAGTTGGGAGGGGGTCATGAAAAGAATTAGAAATATCTTCCAAGCCAATTGCTTCAGGGCATTCATTTACGGTTTCATCTGGTGAAACAGGATTGATCACTCTAGGGCTAATCCCTTCAGGTGGAGGTTGGGTGACCAACTCCTCAGGGCAGGCTGGAGGTGGGGCAGCTATGTCTTCAAAGCAGAATATTACAGGGTTATCTAGAAAAGACCCAGCACAACTTAGGGTTTCAACCTCACCCCCGATATCATTATCAATCCATATGTCGCCATCTCATTTTTCAGGGTCCCACTCCTTTCCAATCAATGCCCTCACTTTAATGGCAGACACCGTGCAAGATTGAGATTTCAGTTTACATTGTAAAGTTGCTACTCTAACAATAAGTTTCTGAGACTGATTTTCAGAGATCTCAAGTCTGTGGCTATAGGAAATAAGATTTTTCTTCAGGGCCCTCATAGAAACATTTACATCTGTCACATAGCACATAAGCTTCTCATTTGAAGCCTTCAGTTCATCTCTTTCCCTCATCAATGTATACAGCATGTCTAACAACACCCGGCCAACATCTCCATACCCCCTACTTCCACAAAACTCTGTAAAGGTGTGAAAATATCATCCCCAAGAGCCTGGCTTCATACAAGCGAAGCATTAGAAGAATCCAATGGTGGTATTTTTACTATTTCTTCCACCAGCTCACCCCATGGATTGGCAGTGTCATTCTGATTATGAGAAGCAGAGTACTTTGGGTGCCTTTGAGTCCAGTCAGAGTAGAAAACCAATTGCAAAAACCCATTTTTAAGATTCTGTTTCTTAAGAACCACTCCTGTTACCAAGCTACATTAGCTAAGATTCTCTCGAGAAACAGAATCAGCAGAAGCTATCTGTAGATATAAAATTCATAAAAGTGTCTCATTTAATCGTGGGAATGTAAGGGTTGAAGGTTTGTAGGGAAGGTGCAAGCTGCTAAGTCCAGTGAAGTTCCTCAGTGAACCCTCAGGAGAGGCTGGCTGGACAACAGTGGGGATGGAAGAGTCCAAACCTGCAGGGCAGGCTGTGAAGCTAGTGACTCCGATGAAGGGTATGGACAAACTCCTGGGAGATGCTCACGGGCTGAGGCAGGAAGAAGTGACTGTCTCTTCTGAATCCTCCTTAAATGACTTCCAGTGATTACATTAAGCATCACTCATTGCAGAAGACACTCCCCTTAGCTGATTATGAACGCAATCAGATGTGGATACAGCCAGCATAATCATGATTTAAGTCTGTGAAATGTCCTCATAGCAACAGACAGGCCGGCACTTGCCCAACCAGACGAGCGGGCATCACCACTTGGCCAAGTTGACACATGGACCTGACCATCAAGCTAACAAAAAAAAAGGAGGAAAAAAAAGAAAACACCTTTTCTGACATTGCAGATTGATCTGTCATGTGCCCTCCTTCAGGTGTTATCCACACAAAGAGATCAGAGAACAGCTCCAGACTGAAGCATGGGGGCTTCCCTGAGCCTTTCTGTGTATGCATCTTGTCAGCTCGTCTTGGGCGTGCACCTGTGGTCTTAGGAATGCCCCCATTTTTATGGGTACAAATGTCCCTCTTCCCTAGAAACCATTTTCCCCCTAGTCCTGGGCACGGCACTGCATATCCTACAGCCAGCAACTCCTTGGCCCCAGAAGTCACTTGACTGCCCCCCCCCAGTGCTCTGTAGGAGAGCTGTGTGTGCCGTGTTCTACATTCAGGGTGAGTTCCTCCGGCCATTCCAGACAGCCTGGGCCAGCACCCATGTTCCCAGTCCTGCACAAGGGTTTCTCTACTCCCTCTAAAACTGGGACCAGGGCTTTGCGCTGGGCACTTGGGCTGACTCCATGCCAAGCCACTGAGGGAGGGGTGGTGGAGGGACCAGCCAGGTTGCGTCCAGATCAGACTGCTTTTAAATAGCCTTTTCCTTGACCCTATTACTGCAATTCTTTATTTGTTTTCTGGAGTTCTGAGAAAGATGTTTCTGCCATCTCTTGCTTGTGTTCAAAGCTTCTGTGGAGGAAATGGAGCCCTGAAGCATCTCACTCCAGCACCTTGTTTGGGGTGGGGTCTGTGGTTTACATCTCACAGTACAGGGAGGCCACAGGGTGCAGTGGTATAGCAGGGTCCTGCTGGGGTCGGGGAGACCTGGGTGCATCTGAATCCCCCACTTCAGTAGTTTTATGTGACCTTCTGCAGGTTAGTCACCTTCTCTCTCCTTTGGCGTTCTCACCTATGCAATGAGGCCAACTATTCCAAGCTCCAGGCCCATATTTCCAACTATTGTTTCAAATTCAGAATATCCCAAACTGCAATCACTATTCGTCCCCTTCCACCTACCAGCTTTTGTGTTCAAGTTGGGGTGGGGCGACCCGTGTCGGCCTCATGTTCACTTTTGTTAACAGACTCATGGCCCACCCAGGAACTCCAGGCGGAAGACCGAGACAGGAGAGGGGTACTGGTCACCAGCTCAGCTCCTACTTCAGTTCACACTCCAATTCTTAACAGCGGTATGCCCTTGGAGAAGTTACTTAGCCTCTCTGTCTCAGCTTGGCTGGACCCAAAAAGCCAAGAACCAACCAGGTGATAAGTACTCTCTCCTCTTTCAAGGTAAGATGCTAGGCCACCTAAGCAGGACTTGTAAAGGAAGGAGGTGGCCAAACGCTGGCTCTGAAACAGTGAAGACTTGAGACTGTGTCTGCCCAGAGCCAAGGAAGAGAGAAGCAGCAGTGCCCAGTACAAAGTGCTTCCAGGCATCAGGGATGAACGGAACCCACAAAGGAAGGGGGTCCCAGTGTTGTTTGGAGGAGATCCTGTCCTGGAGTGCTTCTGGTGAGTCAGGACACCTCGGAAGAAAGAGGCAAGAGTTGTGCTGGCGTGGAGAGCAATGGGTGTGAGGTGGTGCTCCAGCTGCAGTCAGAGGGCCCTACGGATGCTGAGGCACCTACCAAGGCACCCACAAGGGTCCGCTTTAGACGTCTGCATTGGTGCCAGTTGAGTAAAACCATTATTGCTTCTTACTCTCATTCCTAACCCCACCCCCACCCCTACCCTGGGGTGAATAGGCAGAGAGGGGAAAGATAAGGTTGTTTTCCACTGTACCACTTTGTTCCACCCTAACACATAAAGTAGGCATTTGACACATGTGCAGGAAAAAGGCCAGCTGGAAGCAGGCTCAGAGGAGGAGCAGGGGGCTCTGGGCAGGGGGGCTGGACGCAGAGACCCATCTGGGAGAGCCGGTTTCTTCTTCAGAAGATCTGCATGACTCTACAGTCAACCTACCAAGAACTCTTTTGCTCTAGAGACCAGGAAGCTGAGAGCCAAATTTAATGTTCAGTCTTAGAATGGAATTGGACCTTGTGACGGTTAATTCCATGCGTCAATTGAACATTCTGGGAGAAGATGCTGGGCCTCAAATTATTCGCGTACATGTATATGCATATTCCTTCACCACGTCTGACAGCTTGGCTGGGTCATGGTGTCCACCTGCTTGGCCCTGCCCTGGCCCAGGTGTGGCTTTGCAGGGATTCTGTACCCATCCACAATCAGCTGGTTCAGGTAAAGGAGCTCACCCTCCCCACGGTGGGGACCTCGGCCATGGTGGGGGCCTTTAAAGGCTTAGGAACCCAGGGTTCCAGAGGGAAGAAGAGGCTCTGCCTCATGGCTACACCCTCTACTCCTTTCTGAGCTTCTGGCCTGCTGGCTTCTCCCAAGAAACGTGGACTTAAGAGTTCAAGGTCACCCTCATCAGAATGTCGGGTCTCCAGCCTGCACTATGGAATTGGGACCTGCTAGTCTCCACAATTGTGTGAGCCGATTCCTTAAAACAAGTCCATCTCTCAATCTCTTCTTCTCGCACTACTCTCTCCTCCCTCCTCCACCCCCTCCCTCTCCTTCCCCCTCTCTCTCCTCTCCCTCTCCCTCTCCCCTCTCCTCTCCCCCCTTTCCTCTCCTGAGCCTGATCTGTTGGCATATCTATGTTCTTTTTCTCCCATTCCTTTGATTTTTCTATTTCAGTACTGTATATTTAGCCCTGATTTTAAGTTCTTATAAGTCTTTGGAGAGAAGGTAAGAATAATTCACTTACTGAGTGTCGGGCTTAGTGCTAGCGAGAGGGCTGGCATCCAGCAGCACCTCTGCGGCCCACCCGCGCTCAGGCCCAGCGCGCAGGGACGCTGCCCCGCAACTGTGGCCCAGGCTCAAAAATTGCCAGTTTTCATCTTTCCTCATGGAAAGTTATGTCACGAGGCGTCACCGGGCGGGAGAAGGAGCCCGGGGCTGGGTGGTCTGTGTGCCGGGCCCTGGGCACCCTTCCCAGCCTCTGGGCTGCTTCACCTGGGGGCCCGCCCTGCCCCCGCAGCGCCCACCCCGCTCCCACCCCAGCCCCGCCCTCACCCCTTCCGGCCCCGTGTGTCCCGGTACCTGGTGAAGCGGGGGTGGCCGGGCAGCGGCTGCCTTGCCAGGGCTTTGCTTTCACTTCGCACGACCGTCAGCCTGTCCTCGGAGATGGTCAGCCAGGGGTGGCAGGTGTCCGGGTCCAGGAGGAAGCAGCTGCCTGTGGGGAAGAAATGGCCGGGCCGGGCAGTCCCTGCGCTGTCTCCCCAGCCCGAGCCCCCTGCGCGTGGACGCCCTGCACACGCCTCTGCACACGTCCCTGCACACGCGAGGTCCCGGCCCGCCGCACCCGGGCCAGCACGGCCGTGGAAGGGCCACCTCACTAGCAGTGAGGCCCACTCGGGCCCAGCTGTCGCGTGCCTATGCCGGGCAGGTGGTCCTGCCTCATCCTGTTCTCCGTCACCTTAGAAACACATGAGTTCCTCCCTGGGGTGAGGAGGGCGCACTCACTAGCGTGGGCCGCTCAAATTCAACCTCCAGATCCCTGATTCCAGAGGCCATGCTTCTAACCGTGGAGTGCCAAAAGCCCCCAGAGGGCCGAAGGGCGAGGCTCCCTGCCCAGGGAAGGGGGAAGGGGTCACTGCTTAGATTTCAATCTGATGGACGTCAGTAAAAGCCAGCTCCCCCTGCGCCGCAGGACAGAGGGAGGACAGCGTGGCCAGCGCACCGGGGTGAGGCCAAGCTCGCCAGAAGTGAGGCAGCTCAGGCCTAATAAATTGTTTTAAAAAAATGCGTTAATTAGGAATACAGTGAGTCCATCTCCCTTATTGTGCCTTAGCAAAGCTCTTGTTTCTTGAGTTCTGTACGAAGAGGAGACCTCCGGGGTTGTCACTTCCCGCGCCTCCAGGCCTGGCTCCTGGCCTCACCTGACAACTGTCCCCGCAGCCCGAGGCGGTCGGGCACTGCTTTGCTGTCTGAGCCGACAGGCCAGTGACAGGTGCGATGTGCGGCCCACGCCGCCTGCTCACTAAACCCAAGCAAGGGCCTTTTTCAAATATTTGATGTTTTTGCTGATTCCTGTTCATTTACATTTTTTTTAAGAATACACTCAGAAATTATTTGAACAAACTAATCCAGAGACGACTGAATACTCAACAGCTGGCTGCTCTTCTTTCTCTAAGTTCCCTTTCACTGACAAGGTGGAACTTGCCATTTCAAAGCGCCACGCTGGCCCAGGGAACCAGAGGCGGGTCCAGCCTGAGAAGGGTTATAAGAGGCCCAGTGTGACAACCAGAGTGTCCCCAGGTACATGGTGTGCTGGCTTGACCGCCTAGGGCCAGGGGCCTGCAGCTCTAGCACCTGCCTCCAACCCCCCAGCTGCGTGCAACTCGGCCTTCAGCCTCCCCATCTGCAAAGTGGGATCCCAGGGCGCTGGTCACCCCTGAGTACCCCCCGCCCTGACCGGCCACAGGCCCATGACTGGGCCCGGTCATCTGTCTTCCAACGAAGCCACAGCAGCTCTGGAGCAGCCAGAGGAGGTGGCCGGGGACAGACCTGTGGTGCGGACGGCTGCAGGCTGGCTCCGGGCGCTGGGGCCCCCCAGGTTGAGGGCACGCACGTAGATGGTGTAGCGCCGTCCTGGCTGCAGCTGTACCAGTGACTCGCAGGTCGGGATGCCCACCACAGACCTGGGCAGGGGCACAGTTGGGTCACCAGGGGCGCAAGCTCTGCAACCCCTCGGAGCTGGGTAGCCGGCTCCACCCCCCTGCAGCTCCTCCCCGGGACCCCCCCGCCCCCCACTTCACTGTCATGCTGGGGTGTGGGCTGCCTCCCCTCCGGAGCCCACAGCCTGGCTCCAGCACCGGGTGCCTCTTCCCTCAGGGCAGTTCCCCGCCCTGGCACGGTTTATGAATAAACAACTGATTAGCACAGGGGGATCAATGGTCGGCCCTCCGGAAGCCCACTGCTGAGGACAGCTACCTCGTGGGAATACCCCAATTTATTCAAGTTGTCCGACATGGCAATCCAAGGCCACAAGTGGCCCCGACCGGGTCCTGCGCTGGCCAGTCTGGCCTCAGAGGGAAAGGGTGCTCAGTGCCACAAACACGACACCCTCCCCCTGCTGAGGCCAGCACCTCCAGGCCATCTCTGAGCCTGCAGCTCCAGGCCAGAGGGCAATTTTTACTTAGTAATTCAGAATTCATAATAAATAGTTCCTAAGCACCTTATTTGCCAGGCGCTGTTTAGGGAAGTCCTGAGAAGACTACATGTCAATCCTTATCCTCATAGTTTACACTCATTCCTCAAGGAATCACCAGAGGAAATGTGAGATTATAGCCACAATAAATTCACAGTATATCGTACAGTATATAATGGGGGGGGTGACTTGAACTGAAATCTGAGGGATGCCTGGGAGGTCACTGGATGAAAAGGAGGTGGAAGAAGCTCCTAGGGGCAGCACATGCAAAGGTCCTGTGGCAGGGAGGAGCGCAGGAAGTGGGAGGAACTAAAAATGACCAATGTGGCTGAAGCTGGAGAGGGAGGGGAGCTGCTGCAGGATGCGCTGGAGAGGCAGGAGGTCCTGCCTTTTCCTCAGAGCAGAGGGACAACATGGCTAGGTTTCTACTGGGAGAGGAGTCATTGGGTCACGGACCAGCCTCCCGTGGCCCTCCTCATTGCAGGTCCATCCCAGGGGCCAGTGCTGCGACACCAGCACAGACTGCAAAGGGAGTCTAACCACATGGGTGCCAGAGCCACTGGACCCCTGCTCCACGCCCGTGCACCCCAGTAGATAACTGACATGACTCTGGGCACGTGGATTCGTGGAGCACA
>PVIY010016796.1:0-50891 GCA_004026745.1 Myrmecophaga tridactyla | reverse complement strand
AAACAAAACAAAACAAAACAGAGAAAGAAAAAGGAAAAGCTTTTTCAGAGCCATATCCCTGGTCCCCAGGTTTGCTATTCAAGAGCTTGAATTAGTATGTGGATCGATGTATCCCCAAGCTCAATGTGCCCCCTTTTTTGGGGGTCCAGCCCTTTCCCAGTATTTTGTGTTGTGCAACTTAAAATGCCTCTTTATTTTTTTTTTCTGAGAGCACATCCCCCTCTCCTGGGGTGAAACTCCTGGTTCCTTTGGTGCTTATTCCAGGTTTATCTGTGCTTATGGCTTGTTTTCAGTAGTTAGAATTTGTTCATTTATTTCCCAGTTGGAGTTGGGGTTAAGCTAAGATCTTGCTACAAGTAAAGTCTGTTTCCTTTCCCCTCAGGGAATAAGGCTGTGTACCCATGGTGGGGGGGGGGGATGCTGGCCTCCAGGACTTGAGACACTTACATTTATATGTACTGTCTCAGCTGTTCCACCCATTCCATACAGGTGTACAATGTATGTCTGGTCACTCATGTCCCCCAGAAGTTGTTCAGTACAGTTACTGGCTATTTACTAGGTGCTATGCTGTGGAGGACCAACTAAATTTCTGACATCACTATGCACCATCTTTCCCCACCTCACTCTATTGTAACATTAAATAGCAATTATGAAAGTGGGCATCTTTGTCTTGTTCCTGATCTTAAGGGGAAGGCTTTTAGTCTTTCATCATTTAGTATATCAGCTGTGTGTTTTTCATAGTGTTTACCATGTTGAGGAAGTTCCCTTCTATTCATAGTTTTCTGTGTGTGTGTTTTATCAATAAATTGTGATGATTCTGGAGAAATGCCTTTCCTGCATCTATTGAGATAATTATATGATGTGTTCCTTTGTTCTATTTATTTGCTATATCATATTGATTAATATTTGTATATTGAACCACTTTGCATGTTTAGGATAAATCCTACTTGGTCTTGAAGTATCTTTTTTTTAACTGACAACAATTTTATTTTAATCATTTAACACTTGTACAGTATTCAATCTTTGAAATGCTTTACACTAAAAACTTTTCCTTTCACAGATTAGGACTTGAGTATGAGTTGGCAGAATTTGAAAATTACACAGGTAATGAGAAGTGGAATCCTAAAATCTGATTCTAAATTCTCCCTTGTACCTGACAATGCAAGGGAAACTGCTCATTCATTTTAATGTTGCCCAGTGTGAGGACCATAATCTCAATTCATTAATTTTAATAACAATACAATAGATAGAAAAGTCCCATATTATGGGAATAAAAAGACTGACTAGACAATTAATGCATAAGTGTTGAAGAAAACTAGAACAGGCCAGAGGTCAAACAGCCAATGCCATCAGTTGACAAATGCTGCCAAAGTCACAATGTATATTGAGCATCATTTGCCATGTAATGTCTCAGCTTTTTTGTTTGGAACATAAAGGCAGATTGATGACATAAGCCCTATTATCTATTAGTTTATACTTCCTTCTGAAATTAAAAATTTGAATGGAACATATTAATAGCTCATACAACAATAGTTTTGTATTGAAGTTTAGGCAATCAGGTTGGCATCAGATTTAGGTAAATGTTAGAAGTGATTGCACTGGGTAATGTCTAATCAATCAATCATGACTGTAAGAAAATACTAGGTGGTTATTTCCAAGTATAAACTATAGGTATAACCCAAATGCCACAAGTTGAAAGTTTCTAATGAAAGAAAAAAACACACACACAACTTTTAGGGGACCCAACTTTAGTCCTGGCTTTACCACTGAAGGAAAAGATCTTGTATAGGTTATTCAATATGAAAATGACTTGAAAAATTCATGACATTATGTCAGATCCCATCTAAACCCTTTGAGGATCATTTTCCTACCAATTTGCTGGGGGAAAAACACACATTTAAGAAATCAAATGTTACAGCCCCTCATAGGTATTAAGACTGAGCTTGCCTGCAGCCAGCCAAGGAAATGCCTCCATTCCTAAGGACTTAAGTTAGAAGCTTTCACCTGAAAACCTTAAAAAAACTAAAACCTTCTTTTCTGTTATCCCAGGACACTCTACTTCAGTATGCACAGCTGTGCTCCAGGATAAAACACACAAATTGTCTTCTATGTGGCATTGACTGGATAACACCTATGTATGCACAAAATTGACTTTAAAATTGATATAAATGTACTTCATTTCATGAAAGAAAATAAAGCTTAGAAATAACATGCTTAGTCTACACAAGTTTAACTTTAGTCACCTAGTAAAAATCTGGAAGGGCTCCCATTAAGTGGTAGATTGAAAACTCAGCATTGCATTTTGGTATAGAAACTAATGAAATGAAGCTATGCTAGGTTGTAGCTTGAAAGTACAGTGTTTAGTGGCATGTAAATTGCCATTTTTATATACAAACTAATAAGTAAACTTTAAAACCTGCATTGAAGCAGTGAGGATGGCATCTTCCAATTGCCTTGTGGGAGTAACTGAATGTTCAATCCTGCTGAATCCAACTAGCTTGAGAGTCTCCTGTCTCAAAAGCCAAGATTGCTGCAGGTACAATTATATACAGCAAAGTCACCTACAGCCAATCTGCTTGCAAAAACCAAGCACAGACAAGATCTCCCATAAAAATCCTACTAGCCTTGTGTCTTAGATATCCTATTTCTAGGTAACTCCACTAATATTATTAACAGGACTAGTTTTGAGATACCAACACAGTTTCAAAGATGCCATCAAATATTTCTATTGGACTATTTTGTAGTATAGCTGATGGATATGTTTCAAGTAACTAATTTCTTTTGTGAGAAGGAAAAAAAATCAGCAAAATCAGAATATATCCTCAGTTCATTTAGAAGTCAACATCCAAGGTAAAAGAGCTTTCTGTTGAACTTGACATCACTCCCATCCTCTGATATGCACCAACTCTTTTCTCAAAGAAGTCAGTCTTCCCTTTGAGTGAAATATTCTCCATAAAGTCAAATGGACGCTCTCCTCTGAAACCTTGCTAAAACCCAGTTCCAGCATAAGACTGTCTGTCATGAATTCAATGTACTGCTTCATTAAAATGCAATTCATTCCAATCAGTTTCATAGGCAAGGCCTCAGCAGGAAATGCTTGTTCTATCCTAACATCATTGATAATTATTTCTTCTACTTTTTGTTCTGAAGGTTTGTGAAGCAGGGGTTTGAACATGAGGCAGGCAAAGTCACAGTGTAAACCCTCTTCTCTGCTATATATTCATTGGAAAATGTGAGGCCAGACATCATTCCTCATCTCTTGAGCCAGAAGATCAATACAAAAGAGCCAGAGAAGGAGATTGCTTCCACTGCTGCAAAGACTAGGACATGTTCTCCATGGGTAGCTTCTTTGTCCCCAATCTAAGGCAAGGCCCTGTCTGACTTTGTTTTTATGCAAGACATCATTTCAGTTGCATTGAAGAGAAATTCCCTTTCTTTGGAATTTTTAATGTAAGTGTCAATAAGGACACTATATATTTCAGAATGTATATTTTCCATGACAATTTGGAAGCCATAGAAACAGCAGGCTTTGGAATTTCTGAAATTTTTGGCTAAATTGCTCCACCAGGTTTTCATTTACCATGCCATCACTTGCTGCAAAGAAAGCCAGACCATGTGATATAAAATATCTCTCCTCAGCCTTCAGGGCTTCCCAAATTCTGAATGTCCTTGGAAAGATCTACCTACTCAGCTGTCCAGAAGGAAGCCTCAGCTTTCTTATACATCTGCCAAATATCATGGTACTCTACAGGAAAGATGTCAAAGTGGCAGGGATTTTCTCTCAGAAGTGGTTCATCCTCCATGCTGGGGGCAGATACATTAGTTTTCTCCAGCTCAGTGGGCTCCTGGAGGATCTTCTGGGCGGTCTTGTTGGCCAGGGTGCGGGTGCTACTAAGATCCGGAGGTGCGTTTTCCTTGTCCACCAGGCTGAGCCCCTTCAGGGATGAGAGCTGGAGCTGCTGCTGGTCTGCCAGAGTGGCAAGCAGGATGTGCATTGAGAGTGTGAGGGAGGTGGTGGAAGGGAGCAGGCGACACTTTTGAAGTATCTTTTTAATATGCTATTGTAGCTATTTTGTCAGTATTTCATTAAAGATTTTTGCATCAATATTGTAAAGAGTTGGCATGTAATTTTCTTTCCTTGTGATATCTTTAACAAGCTTTGGTATCAGTTTTACTTTTTTAAACCCTCGTGTGGAGGGCAGACTTTCAGTAGGTCACAGCAAGGGAGCTGCTCTGCTACCTACAAAACCTAGACACAGAAGCATGTCATCTACAAATGGTTTAGCACCAGGTTCCCCATGAATGTGTGGTGTGTGATGGGTGAAGGGGCAGCCCCCTTTCTGGCCATGCTCCATCCCCCAGGATGAGGGGCTTTCCACACCAGAATGAGTCTCAAAGCAGGGTGGGGATTCCACACGCACTTGGGTTGCATGGGATGGTGGAGAACGGCTATCCAAGGCCAACCAAGGCTCCATGGTGCTGCTGTATCATTCTGCCTGGGTGGGATTTAGAGGCATTCAGTCATAATCCCACAGATGGTAGCTTCCCACAGATGGTAGCTTCACCCCATTGGCTCCTCAGCCAAGCACATATACCAAATGTCTGTATGTGGTGTATACCCATTTGGTGTATGTCTACATTACACATCTACAAACGTTGTCTATAGCTTATAGACATATGTATTTGTCTACAATGTTGCTAGAATGAACTAAAAAGTATTCACTCCTCTTCAATTATTTGGAAGAGTTTGATGAGGACTGGTGTTAAATCTTTAAATTATTTGGCAGAATTCACTTGTGAAGCCAACTGCTGATGGGCTTTTCTTTGATGGAAGGTTTTTCTTATTTTTAAATTTCAATCTTGTGTTTTTGAAGGTTTCTAATTCTTGATTCTATTGAGGTAATTTTTGCATTTATACATAATTTTTCTATATCATCTAAATTAAATTATCTAATTTCTTTTGGTGTACACTTTACCATAATATTATCTATCCTTGTTACTTGTTTAGGTTCAATAGTGATATCAGCATTTTCATTTCTGATTATAGCTCTCCTCATCATTTCTCTGTTTTGCTTTGTCAATCTAGGTATTTGTTGTTTTTATTGATTTTTTTGGTTTGTTGATTCTCTCAACTGTTTTTCTATTCTCTGTTTTATGTATCTCCACTCTAATATTAACTATTAACTATTTCTTTTCTTATGCTAACTTTGGGTTTACTTTGCTCTTCTCTTTCCAGTTCCTCAATATGTGAAGTTGTTCTTAATTTGATTTATTTTTTTAAATACAGGCATTAACAGCTAGACATCTCCCTCTGAGCACTGCCTTGACTGCATAACATTAATTTGGATATTTTCTGCTTTTGTTTTCACTCATCTTTTAGTATTTTGTAATATCTCTTGTAATTTTATTTTTTAACCCAGATATATAATTCACTGGTGATAAGTGCATTCATAGTGTTTTGTTACCATCACCACCATCTATTACCAAAACATTTACATCATTCCAAACAGGAATCCTGTACATTTTAAGCCTTAAATTCCCATTCCCTATCCCAACTCATCCCCCAGTGTTCTAGTTTGCTAGCTGCCAGAATGCAATATAACAGCGATGGAATGGCTTTTAAAAAAGGGAATTTGATAAGTTGCTAGTTTACAGTTCTAAGGCTGAGATAATGTCCCAATTAAAGCAAGTCTATAGAAATGTCCAATCAAAGTCATCTATGGAAAGATACCTTGGTTCAAGAAGGCTGCTGAAGTTCAGGGTATCTCTCTCAAGTGAGAAGGCTCATGGAGAACAGGGTCAGAGTTTCTCTCTTGGCTGGAAGGACACATAGTGAACATAGCATCATCTGTTAGCTTTCTCTCCTGGCTTCCTTTCATGAAGCTTCCTGAGAAGCATTTTCGTTCTTCACTTCCAAAGGCTGCTGGCTGGTGGGCTCTCTGCTTCTTCTGGTTATGTCATTCTGCTCTCTCAGAATCTCTCACATTCTCCAAAATGTTTCCTCTTTTATAGGATTCCAGTAATCTAGTCAAGACCCATCTGAATGGGTGGAGACACGTCTCCACCTAATCCAGTTTAACAACCACTCTTGATTGAATTACATCTCCAGGGAGATGACCTAATTATAGTTTCAAACACACAGTACCGAATAGGGATTAGAATAACAGCTGCCTTTACAAATGGGATTAAGATTAAAACATGGCTTTTCTGGGGTACATACATCCTTTCAGACCAGCACACCTGGTAACCTATATTCTAGATTCTGACTCTATGAATCTGCTTATTTGAATAATTTCAAATAAATTAGTCAATGCAACATTTGTCCTTTATGTCTTGCTTATTTCCCTCCATTGAAGTCTTCAAGGTTCACCCATGTTGTTGCCTGTAGCAGGACTTCACTTTTCTTCTGTTTGAATAATCATCCATCCAATGTATATGCAGTATTTTATTTATCCATTCATTATCTATTCAAGACCCTGCTTTCAATTCTTTGGGGTATATACTGGATAGTGGCATTGCTATGTCATATGGTTGTTCTATACTTAGGTTTCTGAGGAACTACCAAATTCTCTTTCACAATGGCTGCAACATTTTACAATGTGACTAGCAATGAATGAGTATTCCTATTTCTTTACAACCTCACCAACGCTTGTTATTTTCTGTTTATAATAGTGCCCATTCTGGCAGGTCTGAAGTGGTATCTCATTGTGTTTTTTATTTGAATTTCCCTGACAGCTAATGATATTGGACATCTTTTTATGCACTTTCTGGCCATTTGCATATATTCCTTGGGGAGATGTCTGTTCAAGTCTTTCACCCATTTTTAATTGATTTGTCTTTTTGTTAAGTTGAAGGATATCTTTATAGATTCTGAATATTAAACCCTGGATGGATATGGTTGCCAAGTTATTCCTCCTATTGTGTAGGAATGTTGTTTTACCTTCATGATAAAGGCATTTGAAGTAGAAAAGTTTTTAATTTTGATGAGGTTTTCTTTACCCAATTTTATTTTGTTTTATGTGCTTTGGGTATAAAGTCTAACATATGGCCTAAAACAAGGTCCTGAATATGCTTCCTTATGTTTCCTTTTAGGATTTTGATAAATCTGGCTTTTGTATTTAGGTCTTTGATCAATTTTTGAGATGATATTTATATAAGGGGTGAACCAGGGGTTCACTTTTTTTTTTTTAACAAATGGAGATCCAGTTTTCCCAGCACCATTTGTTGAAGAGACTATTCTGTCCCAATTGAGTGGTCCTTGCCATCTTGTCAAAAATCAGTTGGCCATAAATGTAAGGGTTAATTTCAATTACATTCCATTGCCCTATATGTCTGTCCTTGTGCTTGTACCATGGTGTATTGATTTTTGTGGCTTTGTAATATGTTTTAAGGTTGAGAAGTAGGAATCCTCCAACTTCTTTCTTCTTTTTCAAGATTACTTTATCCATTTGGGGACCTTTACTCTTTCATATGAATTTGATGATTATCTTTTATGTTTCTGCAAAGAAGGGTCTTAGAATTTTTATTAAGATTGCATTGAATCTATAATTGCTTTGGGTTGGACTGACATTATAATGTTATTTAATCTTCCAGTACATGAATGTGAAATGTACTTTTGTTTATTCTGCTCTTCTTTTATTGCATTTAGGAATATTTTGTATTTTTCTGTATAGAGGTCTTTTACATCCTTGAATCAATTTATTTCTAGATATTTGATTCTTTTAGTTTCTATTGTGATGGATATTTTCTTGATTTCTTCTTCCAATTGTTCATTGTTTTGTATATAGAAACACTATGGATTTGAAGGTATTGATATTGTACCTCACCATTTTGCTCAATTCATTTATTAACTTTGGGAGCACTTTTGTGAATTTTTCAGGGCTTTCTATATATAAGATCATATCATCTGCATATGAGGAAATATTTATTCTTCATTTCCAATTTGGATGCCTTTTATTTTTCATGCCTAATTGTCTGGCAAGAACTTCCAGTATAATGCTGAATAACAGCAAGGACAATTGAAAATCTTGCCTTGTTCCTGTTCTTAGAGAGAAAGTGTTCTGTATTTGACCATTAAGTAGGATGTTAGCTATGCGCTTTCCATATATGCCCTTAATCATGTTGAGGAAATTTCCTTCTTTCCTAGTGTTCTTAGTGTTTTTATCAAGAAAGGCAAAGGATTTTCTCAAATGCCCTTTCTGCATCAATTGGGATAATCAGGTGGTTTTGTTTCCTTCATTCTGTTAATGTGGTGTATTACATTGATTGCTTTTATTATGCTGAACTGACCTTGCATACACAGAATAAATCCCACTTGGTCATTGTGTAAGAGTCCTTTAATATGTTGTTATTTTTGGTTGGTGAGTATTTGATAAAAATTTTTGCATCTATATTCATAAGTGCTATTGGTCTGTAGTATTCTTTTCTTGTGGTATCATTATCTGTCTTTGTTATAAAGATGATGTTGGCCATGTAGAATGATTTGAATAGTGTTCCCTTGTGATCAATTTTATGGAAGATTTTGAACAAAATGGAGTTAAGTCTTCTTGGAATGTTTGGTAGAATTTCCCTATGAAGCCACCCAGTACTGGGCTTTTTTTTTTTTTTTTTTTTTTTAAGACTAAGTAAATCTCTTTAGTGGTAGTTGGTTTGTGAGTATATTCTATTTCTTCTCTTTTTACATTTTTTTTACTGTAGACTATATATGCAAAAAAGTGATAAATTTCAAAGTACATTTTAATAAGTATTGTTAAGACAAATTTCAAAGTACGGATGGGGTATAGTTCCACCATTTCAGATATTTCCTAGCTGCTTTAAGATACCAAAGACTAAAAAGAAATATCAATATAATGACTCGGTAGCCATACTCATTTGTTAAATTCTATGTTCTCTGTTACAAGTCCTCCTCATCCTTTGATCCTTCTGCAATCTCTAGGCATTTTTTTGCAGCAGTCATTCTAACTTTGTCATCTTGAAAGATGTGTTGGCATTATGTGGGAGGGTGATGGAATAGGTTGAAGCTCTAGGAAAGGCCATTAACTCTGGGTTTCAGGGCTTATATGGCCTAAGAACCACCTAGAGGTTATAGGTTTCTGAAAAATAAACTTAGTGAATTAAAATTTTATAGAGTCTCAGATAGAGTCCTTGTGCTGGTTTGAAAGGATGTATGGACCCTAGAAAAGCCATGTTTTAATCAAAGTCCCATTTCATAAAGGCAGAATAATCCCTATTCAATACTGTATGTTTGAAACTGTAATCAGATCATCTCCCTGGAGATTTAATCAAGAGTGGTTGTTAAACTGGATTAGGTGACTGCATGTCTCCACCCATTTGGGTGGGTCTTGATAAGTTTCTGGAGTCCTATTAGAGAGAAAACATTTTGGAGAATGAAGGAGATTTGGAGAGAGCAGAGAAGAACAACATAACCCTGAGAAGCAGAGAGCCTACAAGCCAGCGACATGTTGTCACATAATCCAGTTTAACAAACCACTCTAAAAATGCATCCCAGGGCACTTCATGAAACTGGAAGCCAGGAGAAAAAGTCAGCAGATGATGCCGTGTTCACCATGTGCCCTTCCAACTGAGAGAGAAGCCCTGACTGTGTTCGCCATGTGCCTTCTCACTTGAGAGAGACCCTGAACTTCATTGGCCTTCTTGAAGTAGGTATCTTTTCCTGGCTGCCTTTGATTGGACATTTCTACTAATGGGACTGTATGATGAGGCAGTCCCATTACTGGGAATATAATGAAAAGAACTGAAAGTGGGGACTTGAGCAGACATTTGCACACTGATGTTTGTGGCGACATTATTCATGAAACCCAATGGATAGAGGTGGTCTAAGGGTACATTGAGAAAAAGATGGGTGAGATGTGATGTATACATATGATAGAGTCTTGTGCAGCTACAGAAAACAATGAAGTCATGAGGCATACAATGAGATGTGTGAACCATAAGGACATTATGCAGAGTAAACTTAGCCAGAAACAAAAGGACAAATATTGTCCAGAAACAAAAGGACAAATACAGACTTGTTTAATTGGGACATTTTCTCAGCCTTAGAACCGTAAACTAGCAACTTATTAAGTTCCCCTTTTTAAAAGCCATTCCATCTCTGGTATATTGTATTCTGGCAACTAGCAAACTAGAACAGTCCTTGGTATTCTTTAGGATTTTCATAAGTACTGTTTATGGGGCTTGGCATATCATGGCAATTAGCACTATCTAACTGAACTTGGATAGTAGTAAGCTACAGAATAGCTCCTTGACACCATCTCTTAGCCACTCATTAATTATTTTGTTACTTTCTTTTCAGACATTCTTTTGGTCAGGTAGACATTGTTGACGCCACAGTGCCAGGGCCAGGCTTATCACTGGGAGTCAATTCCCACATTGCTAGGGAAACTTACATCCCTGGACATCACATCCCATGAAGGGGAGTGTGATAATGATTTGACTTCCAGAATTGGGCTTAGAGAGGCCTCATCTGAGCAACAAAAGAGGTTCTCTGTATGCTCGGGCATTATTATAAGTACAATTAATTTCTCCATTACTGATAAAAGGGTCTTAAGAGTAAGTTTCAAGATCAAGGGTTTGGCCTATTAATTTGTTACTCCATGATGTTTGAGAGAGTGTCAGGGAATTCCCAGGTGGGAAAGTGTAATATCTTTCTTCAGTCTCTCAAGGGATTAGGCCAAAATATTTTAATTGTCTTCTCCACATACTCTTGAATGTATCTGGGTATTACTTTCACCTACACAGAATTGCAAGACCTCATTTTAATTCTAAGCTCCGAGTGTTTAGGTTGTTTAACTGAACTGGCCAGACAGGTTAAGTTAAATTGTGTGCCACAGAAAATTTTGGTTTTGAACAAAATAAATCTCTCCTCCTTTGGTCTCACATAGTAGGACAAGTTCTAAAATATAGACAATATCATACTTTACCCTGTGTTCTTATTTACCATAGTCCTAACCAGATCAGCTTTATTGTGTACTCTAATTGAAGCCTGATCTCTGTTTTGGCTTTTTAAAATAGTTGCTGTATGTGGTAGTGCTGAGTTTCAGAGCTGCAGAACTCCAGCTCTGAGCATTAGGTATCACACAAGTCCCTAAAGTTCCAGGAAACTCTCATGTTAGACACATATAGCATCACATCTCAGAATTTAGAAATAACAAATAACATAATAAATATGATTGCTGTAAGAGGTTACAATCCAAGCCTCAATTTTCTCATAAGTATTTTCTAAAGAGACTATACAATATTTGTCCTTTTGTTTCTGGCTAAGTTTACTCTGCATAATGTCCTTATGGTTCACACATCTCATTGTATGCCTCATGACTTCATTGTTTTCTGTAGCTGCACAAGACTCTATCATATGTATACATCACATCTCACCCATCTTTTTCTCAATGTACCCTTAGACCACCTCTATCCATTGGGTTTCATGAGTAATGTCGCCACAAACATCAGTGTGCAAATGTCTGCTCAAGTCCCCACTTTCAGTTCTTTTCATTATATTCCCAGTAATGGGACTGCCTCATCATATTGTGACCCTATATTTATCTCCTGTGGATCCACTACATTATCTTCCAGAGTGGCTGTCCCATTCTGCTACCTACCATCATTCAATAAGTATACCTCTTTCTCCACATTTTCTCTAGCATTTGAATCTTTCTGTTTGTTTATTGATTTTGAATCTGCAGATTTTGTTGAGATGTATTCAAATACCAGATATTCTATCCAAAATAAATAAAGAATATTTCAAAATATCCTCATTTAGTTTTAAAATCATATCACTCTCAATTTTAGAAAATTTTCATTGCTGCAGAAAGAAAAAGAGCAGATAGACACACCCACACCAGATAGAAAATCCAAACCTTTCCTTAACTCTTGTCCCACCCACCCCCAATTATTGTTGTGGTACTTGTGATATATTCCAGTTAAATATAAACCATGGCATGCAAATAAGCTTCTTCTCATATACCCTTGTATTATTAATTCTTTTACAGGTGTCACATACTTTTGAAGTAATTCATGCAAGAATTTATTTGTATTTGCAGTGCTAATCAGTGAGTTGCAAGACTCTAAACAACCCCATTCAGCCATATTCACCTTCAGTATGGCCCTATTACTTATAAACCCACTAATGAAGTATTATCATCTCTATCCATCCCCATACTTTTAAGTTCAGTCTCATTAACTAGTCTGTACATATTAGGTAACCATTTCTCCTTCTCTTGTTCCTGTCTATCTCTAGAGCCTATATATTCTACATTTACAGACTCTGAGTTCACATTTTCAAGAAGTTCATATGAGTGAAATCATATCCTTTTGTGACTGACTTATTTTGTTCAGCATTATGTCTCAAGTTTCATCCATGTTGTCAGATGATCCAGGACCTCATTTCTTCTTACTGCTGCATAGTATTTCATCAAGTCAGTTACAATATATATGCATCTCATTTGGTTTATCTACTCATCTGTTGATGGATATGTGTTGTTTCCATCTTTTGGCAGTAATGAATAATGCCAGTAGGAACATTGCTGTGCAAATGTCTATTCATGACATTACTTTCAGCTCTTCTGGGCATATGCTGAGTAGTGGTATTATGAGGTCATAGGACAGTATAATATTTAGCTTTTGGAGGAACCATCAAACTGTCTTCCACAGTGGCTGTAACATACATTCCCACTCTCAATGCAGAAGCATTCCAATTTCTCCACATCCTCTCCAACATTTGTAGTTTCCTATTCATTTAATGCAGCCATTCTTATAGGTTTGAGATGATGTCTCATTGTGGTTTTGATTCCACCGCCTTTCCCTTTTAGCTAATAATGATGAGCATCTCTTTATATACTTTTTAGCCATTTGTATTTTGTATTTACTCTTCAGAAAAATATTGGGCTGGTTTGAATCTGTGGTGGACCCCAGAAAAGCCATGACCTTTAATACTCATTCACTATTGCTGGCTGGAAACTTGACTGATCCCATGGAGATGTGACATACCTGATTGTGGATATTAACTTTTGATTAGAGGGAGCTGTGACTCCACCCATTGCTGGTAGGCCTTGATTGGAATTTTTTTTTTAAATTTGCATATGGACAGGAGGCACCAGGGATCAAATTCCAGACCTCCAGCACAGCAGGTCGGAGCTCTGCCTGCTGAGCCATGGCAGCTGCCCTTGACCGGAATCTTTTAAAAGAGGGAACATTTTGGAGAGAGTCCCTTTTTAGAGCCATCAAAATGGTGAGTGCCAGAGCCCACCCTGCCAGCGTACTTTGGAGATGAAGAAGGAATACATCTCCAGGGGAGCTTCATGAAACAAGAAGCCTGGAGAGAAAGCTAGCAGACACTGTGTTTGCCATGTGCCCTTCCAGTTGAGAGAGAAACCCTGACCATGCTCACCATATGCTTTTCCATTTAAGGGAAACTCTGAAATTCATTGGCCTTTCTTGAGTGAAGGTAACCTCTTTTTGGTGCCTTAATTTGTACATTTTTATAGACTTGCTTTAATTGGGACATTTTATGGACTTAGAACTATAAACTAGTTAAATTCCCCCTTTTAAAACTTATTAAATTCTGCTTGTTAAAAGCTATTCCATTTCTGGTATGTTGCACTCCAGCAGCTCTCAAACTAGAACAGACTTGGTACTGAAGAAGTGGGGTGCTGTTGCAGTTTGTAAATACGAACATGTTGGAACAGCTTTGTAAATGGATAAGGGAAAGTTTTTGGAGGTGTTGTGAGGTGCTTGATAGAGAAG
The DNA here is from genome assembly GCA_004026745.1 of Myrmecophaga tridactyla. NCBI lineage: Eukaryota > Metazoa > Chordata > Mammalia > Pilosa > Myrmecophagidae > Myrmecophaga > Myrmecophaga tridactyla. Next base: position 37,133 of record PVIY010016796.1, on the reverse strand, counting down.
GCCTAGAATGCTTTGAAGAGACTGTTGGTAGAAATGTGGACTCTAAAGATACCTCTGACGAGGCTCTAGACAAAATGAGATGTATTGTTGCAAGCTGGAAGGAAGGTGATCCTTGTTTTAAAATGGCAGATAATCTGGCAAAAATTGACTAGTGGCTTTGTCTGGAAGGCAGATTTTAAAAGGTATGTGCTTGAATATTTAGCAGAAGAGATTTCCAAATTAAATATGGCAAGTGCAGCCTGGTTTCTCCACCCAGTTTATAGTGAAATGTGACTGGAAAGAGATGAACTGAGAACTGAACTCTTGGGTACAAAGAAACCAGAAATTGATGATTTGGAAAATCCTGGGCATCCAGGAAGGATGGCCCCAAAGAATGGTGCCCCAAGTGAGGATTTAACCAAATGTGGAACCAGTCAGCCATTTCAGAAAATTCCAGGATTGGAAATGACGCTATCTAGGCAGGATTTGTGGAAACTCTGCAGTTTGATGGACATGATCTTTGCTTACTGCATAGAAAGTCAACAAGAGAGCTGTGGGACCTGTATAAACAAAGCTGATGCCAGTCTGGACTGGGGGGCTCAGAAAAGGGACAATGTGAAGATAAAATAACTTCAGAGGCAGAACTATAGAAGCTAATGTCTAGAGTCAAGAAGCCTCAGCTCTTGACTCGACTCCAGAATGGACATACCCAAGCATGTGGAGAGAGTGACTTTGCCCTAAAGGGAGAGGATGGACCTTCCACCTTGTTTCAATGGGAGAGTAATGCCTTGGGCCTTGGAGAGGGTGGAGTATATCCCTTGGGGATTGGGGAGAGGCTGACTGCCACCACATGGAGGTGTTGAGCATGTGCCCTGGCGATGACAGAGAGCCAAAGTGCAGCTCCAATGCTTGGAGAGGGTGGAGTTGAGAAAAAGGTGGTTCCCCCAATGTCTCTCAAGGTTGCAGTCAGAGATTGGCAGGCTTCTCTGAAGGCCTTTGGAAAGGGTGGGACTGCCACTTTCTAAAGATAAATGACTTTCCAAAGATAAATAAATTTCCATAGATAAATGACTCTCTGACTTTGAAATCTAATGGAGTTTTCCCCATAGGTTTTTGAGAATGCTTGGTCCAATGATCCCTGTGTTCCTTCCAATTACTCCCTATGGAAATGGGTATATGTATCCTATGACTGTTTCTCCCTTGTATGTTGTATGTTGGCCACAAATAACTTGTTCTCAGTTTCACAGGTCTAGAGCCAGAGGAGAATTTTACCTTAGGACAAATCATACCTGTAGCTGAATTTGAGATTTTGTACTGCTTCTGACTTTGCATTGCATTTGTACTGTTACTGAAGTGCTTTAAGGCCTACTGATAATATTATGGAATGAATGTATTTTGCATTTGGAAAGAACATGTCTTTTGTAGTTCCAAAGGGTGTAATGGATTGGTTTGAATCTGTCGTGGACCACAGAAAAGCCATGTCCTTTAATCCTCATTTAGTATTTATTGCTGGTTATGAGTTTTTTGATTATTCTCATTGAGATGTGACTCACTTGACTGTGGGTATTAACTTTTCATTAGAGGGAGATATGACTCCACCCATTCCAGGTGGGCCTTGACTGGAATCCTTTAAAGGAGGAAACATTTTGGAGAGAGCCCCTTTTTAGAGCCACAAAAATGATGAGAGCCAGAGCCCACACTGCCGGAGAACTTTGGAGATGAAGAAGGAATATGTCCTGTGTGTGGGTGCTTCATGAAACAAGCCTGGAGAGAAAGATAGCAGATGCCATGTTCCCCATGGGCCTTTCAATTTGAGAGAGAAACTCTGAACTTCATTGGCCTTAATTGAATGAAGGTAACCTCTTCTCAGTGCCTTAATTTGTACATTTTTATAGACTTGCCTTAATTGGAACATTTTTACAGGCTTAGAACTATAAACTAACAACTTATTAAATTCCCCTTTTAAAAGCCATTCCATTTCTGATATATTGCATTCTAGCAGCTTGCAAACTAGAACAAATCTCTATTCATATATATTGTCCATTTTATAATTTGTCTGTTTGTTTTGTTGAGTTGTAATATATCTTTATATATACTGGATATCAAACCCTTATCACATACTTGGTTGCCAATATTTACTCCCATTGTGATGGCTGCCTCTTTACCTTTTTGATAAAGTACTTTAAGGCATGGAAGCATTTGGTTTTGAGACATTCCCATTTATCAGTTTTTCATTTGTTGCTTGTGCTTTGGGTGTAAGGTCTAAGAAGCAAACTCCTAATACTAGGTGTGGTAGTTTCCCTATATTTTCTTCTAGAAGTTTTATGGTACTAGCTCTTAAATTTTGTCTTTGCTCCACTTTGAGTTGATTTTGGTCTAAAGTGTGGAGGGGACTGCTTTCATTAGCTATATTAATTAATCCCATTAATTGAAAAGACTATTCTCTCCCAGTTTGGCTCTATATCTAAACTCAATTCAATTCCATTGATCGACATGTCTAACTTTGTGCCAGTAATATGGCACAATAATTTGACCACTGTGGTTTTATGAGAAGCTTTAAAATCCGGAAGTATAAGTTCTCTTATTTCATTCTTCTTTTTTAGCATGCTTTTGGCTATACATGGCCCCTATCTTGGCAAATTTATTTGATAACTAATGTTTTAAAGTCTTCAAAGTAGGTGATTGGAATTTTGATCGATTTTTTTCTGTAGATAAATTTAGATATAATTGACATCTTAATGATATTCACACTTCCTATCCATGAAGATCTATTTAGATTTTCTTTTATTTCTTTTAATAAGGTTTTGTAGTTTTCTAGGTATGGGTTCTTTACATCCCTGGTTAAGTTTCTTCCTAGAAACTTGATGCATTTAGTTACTATTGTGAATGGAAATTTTTTCTTAATTTTATCATCAGTTAGGTCAGTACTTGTGTGCAGAAACATTGCAGATTTTTGCACATTAATCTTATATTCCACTACTTTGCTGAATTTATTAGCTCAAATAGCTCTGCCATAGATTTCTAAGGATTTTCCAAGTATAGGATCATGTCATCTGCAAATAATGAAAGTTTTACTGCTTCCTTTCCAATTTGGATGCCTTTTATTTCTTGTTCTTGCTTGATTGCTCTAGCTAGAACTTCTAGCATAATGTTGAATAAGAGTGGTGACAGAGAGAATCCTTTTCTTCTTCCTGATCTCAGTGGAAAAGCTCTCAGTCTCTCACCATTGAGTATGATGCTGTTTGTGGATTTTTCTTAATATAGATGAGGTTTCCTTTGACTCCTATCTTTTGATGTGCTTTTATCCAAAAGGATGCTGACTTTTGTTTAATGATTTTTCAGTGTCAATGGAGATAATCATGTGATTTTTTTCACTTTTGACTTTTTAATATAGTATATTACATTGATTTTCTTGTGTTGAACCATCTCTGCATGCCTGGAATAAACCCCACTTTGTTTTGTGTAATTTTTTAATGTGCTATTGGATTTAACTTGCTAGAATTTGTTGGAAATTTTCACTTCTATATTCATTAGGAAGAGTGGCCTGTAGTTTTCCTTTCTTGCAGTATCTTTATCCAGCATTGGTATTAGAGTGATGTTAGCTTCATAAAATGAGTGAGGTACTGATTCTTTTTCTTAAATTTTTTGCAACAGTTTGTGCAGGAGTGGTGGTAGTTCTTTCTGGAATGTTTGGAAAAGTTCTCCTGTGAAGCCATCTGGCCCTGGGCTTTTCTTTGTAAGAAGACTTTTGATGATTGGTTGAAATTCTTTACATGTAATTTGTTTGTTGACATCTATCTCTTGTCATGCCAGTGTAAGTTGTGCATATGTTTCTAGGAGTTTGTCCATTACATCTAAGTTCTCTAGTTTGTTGATAATGTAGTTTTTTTTAATAGTATCATCTTACAGTTTAAAAAAAAATCTCTCCAGGGTCCATGGTAATCACAGCCTCCCTCATCTCTGATTTTATTTATTTTTGTTCTCTCTCCTTTTTTTTTACTTTATCGGCCTACCGATGAACCCATCAAGTTCATGGATTTTCTCCATAAAATAATGAACTTTTGTTTTTATTGATTTTTCCAATTGTTTTGTTCTCCAATTCATTATTTCTGCTTTAATCTTTGTTATTTCTCTTCTTCTATATGCTTTGTGGTTAGTTTTCTGTTCTTTCTCTAGTTCCTCCAGGTCAGCAGTTAAGTTCTCAATTTTTTTCTTCTTTTTTAAGATAGATATTTATGGCATACATCCTTCCCTCTTAGCACTGCTTTTGCCACATCCAACAAGTTCTGCAATGTTGTATTTTCATTCATCTCTAGATGTTTTGTGACTTCTCATATAATTTCTTCTTTGACCCACTGATTGTTTAAACTTTGTTGTTTACTGTCTGTATATTTGTGAAAGATCTGTGTCTTGGATGGTTATTCATTTCCAGCTTCATTCCATTATGGTCATAGAAAGTGCTTTGAATAATTTCAATATTTGAAAATTTGTTAAGGCTTGCATTGTACCCTAGCATATGATCTTTCCTGGAGGATGTTCAATGAGAACTAGAGAAGAATGCATGTCTATTAGGTTTAATTCATTTATCACATTGTTTATGTTCTCTGTTTCCTAACTGATCCTCTGTTTGGTTGTTCTATCTATAGAAAAGAGTGGTGTGTTGAAGTCTCCCACTATTATTGTTGAAATGTCTATTGCCTTTCAAATTGACCAATGGTTACCTCATATATTTTGGAGCTCTTTGATTGTGTACAAAAACATTTATGATTGTCATTTCTTCTTGGTGAATTGTCCCTTTTATTAATATATAGTGTCCTTTTTTGTTTCTTATGATGTCTTTAAAGTTAAAGTCTATTTTGCCTGATAATAGCATAACTACTCCTGCTTTCTCTTGGTTATGTTTTTTTTTTTTTTTGCATGAGCAGGCACCAGGAATTGAACCCGGGTCTCCAGCATGGCAGGTGAGAACTCTGCCTGCTGAGCCACAATGGCCTACCCTCTTGGTTATGCTTTGTGCAGAATATCCTTTCCATCCTCCTACCTTCACTCTATTTGTATCCTTGGGTCTATGATGAATCTCTTATGAACAGCATATAAATGGGTCATATTTTAATCCATTTTCTCCTTTTAATTAGTGAGTTTAGTCAGTTAACATGCAACCTTATTACTGTACAGGCATTAGTGAATCTACCACCTTATCTTTTGGTTTTCATTTCTCAGATCTATATATCTTTCTCTCCCTCTTTCTTTTTATTCTTTAAGTTACTCTTACTAATATTCTTCAATTCTGTTCCCTCTTATAGATCTGTCCCTCCTGTCTTTATTTTCAGCCTAACAAATAATTGTCCAAGCCCTTGATTTATACTTGTGAACTTTGTGTTGGCTATCATTTCCCTGAGATCCAATTCATTTTTTCCATCTAATTTGCCATTTGTTGTTTTGCATGCTCAAATTAATTTGTCTTGTCCTCTAGTTCAGTTATTCTTTCCTCAAATCAGCAGTTGTGTGTCTCTAGTATATTTTTAGTTTGATCTACAGTATCTTTCATTCCTGTAAGATCTGTTATTTTTCTATTTTTTTTCAAATTCTTCTTTATTCTCTTCTAATACCTTATTGATATACTTATATCTTTGGCCAACCCATTGAAATTATTTAGGAGATTTATATGGACATCTTTCAGTAGTTGTTCCAAATTCTGTGTACCTTCCACTATTTTAATTGGTCTTGTGGCTGGGCCATATTTTCTTGCATCTTCATGTGCTTTTTTCATTATCTGCTGCCTTTGAGGTATTTGATTATCCTGATAAGGTTATTTTGAAAGTTGATTTCCTTCACTTGCTTAAGATTTTATAGTTGTTTGGATTTTAGCTGAAGGTCTACTTGTCACTTTGTCAGTAATTTCCTACCAAAGCAAGACCAAGAGCTCATGCAGGAGGTTCAACTCTAATTGAAGATCTCTTAAAAGCTAGGCAGAATGGCATTTTGCCAGACAGCATGTTGTGTGTTGTCAGAGTAGATGGCTCTCTTGGGCTCCCTCTTTCCCTCAGTCCTGACTGTCCCTGACTAAATCATCTGTCAGCACCAGGACTAACAAGATGCCATGCCACTCAAGGCTGCAGGAATCTGTACATGCTGAATGCCACCAGCCCTGGGACTGGGTGTTGGTAGTGTGGGCTTTGGTGGAGAACCTGCTTGTGGGAACAAAGTGTTTTGTGGTTCCCAAGCTCCCATGTGGAACAATGTTGAATTGTGGAACTGAGTATTTAAACTACTCCTGCCCACAGCCAGTCTGGGTGAGCCTGGCAGTGTGGCTTGGCTTACTTTCAGGTCTCTTCCTTTATGCCTATGCGTACCATGAGTGCTCTGAATTTCCATGATGAAAGGATAGAAATAGTGGGACTAGGGGTTCTCTTTCACTGGCCAATCATAAGATTAGCTCAGTTTTGTATCCATAGATTTTGTTATTTTGTATTTTTATTTTCATTCACTTCAAGATATTTCCCAATTTCATTTCTGATTTCCTCTTTAAATCATTGATTGTTTAAGAGTATGAGCAACAAAACCTGATTTTATAAATTACTATTACCCTGATTTCCTTGAAGATATTCAGTTAGAGGTGTAGGAGCAGAGAAGAGAGGTGGGATAAGAGGTCATTATGATAAACAAGTTGTAGATGATAATCGCTTAGACTGATGATAGTAGAATAGTCAAAGCTAAGCTGATGCAATTCAGGATTTTTTTTTTAGGCTGTGATTTTGGAAGTATGGTAAAAAGACTTCCTTATTGATGGAAAAAGAGTCCCAAGAATAATGATGATAATGATGTCTTCTGAGGAGTCATTTTCAGTTGGGTACACAGTCACTCACATAATCTTCATAGCCATAGAGTGAAATAGGCACTACCACAAAACCTCTTATATAAATGAAGAAATTGAGACACAGAAACATAAAGTACCTAATTTTTAACAACTAAGTAAAACTATGTAAATGTTTAGATTTTGGGTTCTGCTGCTAGTTGTTGAGTTAGGGAAAAAGAACACAGGACAGGCTTGGGTGGGAGAATAAAGAATTCTCTCTAAGACATCATGGTAGGGAGAAAAATGTGTCCTCCTAAAATACATGTTCTTTACCTTAATCTGCAATCTGATTTGTATGAACTTATTCAGGATGTTATCATCATTTAATGTGTGGCCAACTGAATCAGGGTGGGTCTTAATCCATGTTATGGGAGGCTTTATAAAGAGAAGAAACTGGAAGACAGAAGTCACTGAAGATCACCAGAAGGTGGAAGTCACTGGAAAGCAGAAGAGCAGACAGAAGGAAAGAGAGATTGCCATGTGATGGGAGGCACAGACTAAACCAAGGAACCCCAAGGAGGTGGCTAGCCAATGCCAGTATGCTATGGACTTTGGGAGAAAGCATTGCCTTGTCAATTCCTTGATTTTTTACTTTTAGCTTCTGAAACCATAAGCCAATACATTCCTGTTATTAAGCCAATTCATTGTGTGTATTTGTCATAGCTCCCTAGAAAATTAAGACAAACATATTAAATCAGGTGTATTTATTACATACGCAAGTGGACATATCAAGTAGACAACTGCATGTTCCAGTCTGGTATTTTGAGAAGAAATATTTCAGGTCATGGAATGGATAATATCACCTAGGAGGAAGTTGTACTGAGGAGTAAAGGAGTCCTAAGAGAAAGATTTGGAGATGCCACACTGAGAAGCTGAACAGAGGAGAGTCACAAAGAGACTTGAAATAGAACAGAAAAGTGGAGAAACAGGGAGAAACCCTTTTGTAATTGGCCCTCTCCTCTGGTGGTTAGCAGAGGTTTTATGGACACGAGAAAACAGGGATGGAGAAATAGGAATATGAAATTAGAGTTAGGCAGGGATTAAGAATAGTTCTAAGAAAGGTCTCAGTAGACAACCAAAGGATACACAAGTCTGGGAAAATACATTCTGAAGTTGAAGGCTAGGAAAAAAAAATGGACAGGTTAGATAACTCCAGGAATGTGTATTCTGAGATTCAAGCTTAGACTGGAAATAGATAGTTGTAGCAAGACTGGGAGAGTATAGTTCACGGTTTCAGGTTTAGCAAGAGAAGCAAGGTCAGAAACTTGCAAAGTTTTGTAAAAAATATTCTAAACCTATGTAAAGTGCAGGAGCAAAGATGGAAAAGATCTTTGCTTTTCTTCATCACAAAAGATAGAAGAGAAAATATCAGAAAAGAAGGAGTGGTTTGAGTGTTGAATTTGTTCTGGTGAAATATGAAGGAAACAGAGAAGTAAACCTTGGCTTTGACAATATGGAAGTCACTGGCAGTCTCTAAGTTCAGTGACAGGAAGAAAGCTTGATTGAAGTGGGCTGCAGAAACTGGAGCTGGGGTAGGGAGGTGTCTACCAAAGATAATTAAGTCAGAATTTAGCTGCACGTGTGTATACACTTGTAATCTTATTCACCCTTTTAATGTATAAATTGTTGCTTACTATAGATATGATTCTAAACCTGGTAATTTTCACTTGAAATATCTCAGCAATCATTTAATATAAGTATATCTGGATCTCTGCATTTTTAAAAATGACTACATCTCCAACATGAACATTGATGTTATTCCTAGCTGTTTAATATTTTAAACAATGCCTCAAGGAATGTGTTTGTAGTTGCATTTTTAAAATTCTTGTGAGACGCTATAGAATGAGTTCATGAAGGAGAATATTCTGATCAAATGGTACGTTCATTTAAATATTGATAAGTATGACTGGAGGGGATTTCTCTGCAGTGACCCTATCATCTATATGCAGTGGTGCTTCTTCCCCACATGATTGTCAACTCACACCTTGTGCTTTTTTGCAAACTGGATAAATGAAAAATGATTGCATTTGATTTCAGTTTTCATATTTATTATTATTTATTATTTTTAATTGCATTACTTTTAAGCTCAAAAGCGAGGTTTTGCCTCTTTTAAAAACACCATTTGCATTTACTTATCCCTAAGGTTCATTTTTGTGGGGGTAGTTGATCTTTTACTTACTGATTTATATGTTGTTTGGTATATTGAGGGGACTTGGTGGTTATCTGTTATTTGCATTGCTTATACTTTCCTCACATTTTCCCTGCTCTTTTAATTTTGATTATAGCATTTTGTCATGCAGAAATGCTCATTTTAAAAATACAGTCAAAATTATCAATTTTTTTTCAAAACTTCAGAGCTTTGAGTCATTCTTAGGATGTCATCCTTACTACAAAAATCTAGAATAATTCACTACATTTTCTTTGGATTTTTTTAAGTGTCAATTTTTACTTTAATATTTTTATCCATCAGCATTTATTTTAATATAAATGGGTAGATACCTAATTTCAGTTTTTCACGTGACTATCCAATTTGCTTACTATTTTCTTTCTAATGTTCTGCAATGCTCTCTTTATCATAAAGTAATATTCTCTCTCTCACATTCATCAGTCATGTATTTATCTATCCATCCATCCAACTAATTGAGATTATGTGGGCCTTCCTCCTTATTCTACAATGCTACAATGCCCCCTCTCTTTCAGATTTTTTCTAGGATATTTTTAACATTGACTTTAATTATAGACTTGGCATTCAGCTTGTCTAGCCAATCAGAGGAAAACTATTTGTATTCATTTGATTAGGATTGTATAAAACTTGTTCCCCTCTTAGTCTTCCATGTCTCAGAGATAAAACCCCATCCTTCCAGTTTTTCAAACTAAGAATATTGGAATCATCTTTGTTTCCTCTTGTTCTCACACATAGAATGTAAATTGGCAAATCTAGTTGAATCTACATTCAAAATATACCCAGAATCCAATCATTTCACCCTGCCTCCTCTGCTAGCATCCTATTACAGTCACCTTGAGCTCTCACATGGATTATTGTAAATGCCTAGCCCTTTTTCTTCTGCTGTAGTACTCTGAACTTTCATGCACATCTGCCTGAGAAAATCTCTGAAAACAAAAATCAGATCTTGTCCTTCATCTGCTCAAAGAACTATGTAATGTTTTTCTCTATCACTCACAGTAAAAGCCCAATATGTAAAATTGCAGATCCAAGAAGTGCAGTGTACCCCAAACAGAATAGATCCAAATAGACATGCTCCTAGGCACTTACTAATCAGAGTGTCAGATGTAAAAAGAAAGGGAATTTTGAAAGCAGCAAGAGAAAAGCAATCCACCACATACAAGGGAAACCCAATAAGACTATGTGTAGATTTCTCAGAAGAAACCACAGAGGCAAGAAGATACTGGTATGATATATTTAAAATTCAAAAAGAGAAAAGCTGCCAACCAAAAATTCTATGTCCAGCAGACATGTTCTTCAAAAATGAGGGGGAAATTAAAACATTTTCAGACAAATTTGATTTCTAGATTTGATTCCTATCTAGAGACAGGCAGGAAAAGATAGGAGAGAGAGAGGTGTGGAGAAGAGTACAGAAAGGAAGACTATCAATAAAGGTAAAAAGAAGAAAAATTACATATGACATATAAAATCCAACGGGCAAAATGGTAGAGGAGAGTACAGCCCTTATAGTAATAACACTAAGTGTTAATGGATTAAACTCTACAATCAAAAGTCATATACTAGCAGAATGTATTAAAAAACAGGACCCATCTACAGGATATGCATCTTAGACTCAAGGGCAAACATAGGTTGAAAGTGAAAGGTTGGGAAAAGATGTTTCATGCAAATAACAATCAGAAAAGAGCTGGAGCAGCTATACTAATATCCAAGAAATTAGACCTTAAATGTAAAACAATTAAAAGGGACAAAGAAAGACACTATGTATTAATAAAAGGCACAATTCAACAAGAAGACATAACAATCATAAATATTTATGCACCAAGCCCAGTGCTCCAAAATACATGAGGCAAACATTGAAAAGAGAAATAGACACATCTACCATAATATTTGGAGACTTCAATTCCCAACTCTCATCAATGGACAGAACATCTACATGGAGGATCAATAAAGAAACAGAGGATTTGAATAATACACTAAATGAACTAGTCTTGACAATCATTTATAGAGCGTTATACCCTATGACAGCAGGATATACCTTTTTCTCAAGTGCTCATGGATCATTCTCAAAGATAGGCCATATGCTGGGTCAAAAATCAAATCTCAACAAATTTAAAATGATTGAAATCATATAAAACACATAAAGGATCATAAAGGAATGAAGTTGGAAATCAATAATAGGCAGAGGGCCAGAAAATTCACAAATATATGGAGGCTCAACAACACACTCTTAAACAACCAGTGGATCAAGGAAGAAATTACAAGAGAAATCAGTAAATATCTTGAGGAAAATGAAAATGAAAACACAACATATCAAAATTTATGGGATGCAGCAAAGGCAGTGCTAAGAGGGAAATTTATTGCCTTAAATGCATATATCAAAAAAGAAGAAAGAGCAAAAATTGAGGCATTAACTGTCCACTTGAAAGAATAGCAAACTAGACCCAGGGCAAGCAAAATTTATTTATTAGAGTAGAAATAAATGAAATTGAGGACATGAAAACTATCAAGAAAATCAGCAAAACCAGAAGTTGGTTCTATGAGAAAATTGATAAAATTGATGGTCCCTTAGCAAAATTGACAAAAAGAAGAGAGAGGCGTCAAATAAATAAAATCAGAATAGGAAGAGGAGACATACCCACTGACCCTGCAGAAATAAAGGAGGTAATGAGAGGATACTATGAACAACTTTATGCTAATAAACTAGACAATGTAGATGAAATGAACAACTTCCCAGAAAGACATGAACAACCAACATTGACTCAAGAAGAAATAGACAACCTCAACAAACCAATCATAAGTAAAGAAATTGAATTAGTTATTAAGACACTCACCAAACAGAAAAGTCCAGAACCAGATGGCTTCAAATGTGAATTCTACCAGGTATTCAAGAAAGAATTAATACCAATCCTGCTCAAACTCTCTAAAAAAATTGAAGAGGGAAGGCTATCCAACTCATTCTATGAAGCCAACATCACTCTTACACCAAAGCCAGAAAAACATACTACAAGAAAGGAAAATTACAGACCAATCTCTCTCATAAATATATGTGCAAAAATCCTTAACAAAATTCTTGCAAATCGAACCCAGCAGCACATTAAAAGAATTATACACCATAACCAAGTAGATTCATCACAGGTATGCAGTGATGGTTTAACATAAGAAAATCAATTAATGTAATAAAGGAGGTAATGAGAGGACACAACACTATATCACTAACACTATATCAACATATCAAAGCAAAAAAACCACAGGATCATTTTAATTGATTCAGAAAAGGCATTTGACAAAATTCAATATCATTTCTTGCTCAAAACAAGGATAGGAATAGAAGGGAACTTCTTCAACATGATAAAAGGAATATATGAAAAGCCACATCTAACACCATTCTCAATGGGGAAAAACTGGATGCTTTCCCCCAAAGATCAGGAACAAGACAAGGATGTCCACTATCACCATTGTTAATCAACATTGTGTTGTAAGTTCTAGCCAGAGCAATTAGTCAAGAAAAAGAAATACATGGCATCACAATTGGAAAGGAAGAAGTAAAACTCTCACTGTTTGCAGATGATATGATACTATATGTCATAAACCCTGAAAAATCCACATCAAAACTACTAGATCTAATAAGTGAGTACAGCAAAGCGGCAGGTTACAAGATCAACATTCAAACATATGTAGTGTTTCTATACACTAGTGTAGGAGCAAGGGTTAAAACGAGACCTGTGGAATTTATTGGGAGCAACTGGCTTCAGAGTGGTGGCAGCAGTAAGCTGTGGAGATTGTTATCTGCTTAATGGAGAACAGTCTGGGAGGGAGAGAATGTTTTTTTTCCCTTAACCCCAAGTTCTTTATGGTTATCTTAAGTATATAGGGAGTAAACACTGAAAAGTAAGCACTCTGTTTTCTCATGAAATGCATGCATGCTTTTTGTCACATAAACCCTGCAGTATATAAGCAGGAACTAGTTAAGAATAAAGTTGCCTGTTGTCACTAATCTTCAGAACCCCTGACCCCATCTGTCTCTCTCATCATTCCTTAATATCCTTTGAGCTCTGGTCCATGGAAGCAACATATGGCACCCAATGTGGGGCACGAAGAAGAAGATGACTCCAAAACAATGTTGAGGAACCAAGGAAAAGTCTCCATTAGAGGGATGTTTGTCCAGCTGATAGAAGAGGACTCGAGTCATATTGGTAAGTAAGCATTTTCCTTGTAGCATCAGGGTAATGGGTAATCACAGTGGGCAGCTGGAGGAGTATGTTTGTGTGTTGAAAACATTGTTAGAAGCTACTGGGGTCTCTGTTAAAACATCTGAATTATTAAGCTTATTTGATCTCATTCAAAAGCATTGTTATTGGTTTCACCCTGAGGGTCGTAATGTTTTAAATTTAAAACAATGGTGTTTGGTTATGAAGACTCTTCAGAGGGCTTATCAAAAAGGGGAGACTGTCCCATTATCAGTGTGGGCATTGTGTCATCAAATAACTGCAGCATTAGATCCCTTACAGTCAGAAAGTGAGGACAGGGAAACTGTGATTTTTTCCCCAAGAACACATGACTGCGACTGCAAATATAGATGAAAAGGAAATAAAACTTAGTGAGGAGGAGGGTGTAAGGACAGATGAGGAAGATGTTAAATCTATGCACTCTCAGTGTTCTTACACCACAGCCCATACCAACTCTTTTTTAAATAAGGCTAGTTTCACTTGCCCTCAAGACTTCCCAAACTTCTATCAAACAAAAGCTACTAGTGTGTCTACTTTACATCAACAAAATTCCATATTCCCTGCACAGATTTGCAATCCACCCTCTGCCCCTATGCCCAGTCCCTTAATTTCACAGCATCCTCAGAATCTGTTTTTTACAGATACTGGCAATTCAGTGATATATATGAATCATGTAATATTGTGCCAAAGCCTATACCTAAAACACCTATAATGAAATGTCTGCTACAGGGATCTCAGCAAGGGGACTTGGAGGCAGTACAACTTTTATCAGCTTTTCCTGTGACAATTAATCACTTGCCTCCCAATCAAAATAATCCTCAGGGTACTTCAGAATTTCATCATGAGCCAATTCCTTTTAAATTGTTAAAAAATTTGAAACAAGCTTGTGCCCAATATGGAGTTTAGTCCAGGGCATGGCTCATGTGGATAGATTAATTCTTTGGGATTGGGAGATGCTAGCCAGAACTGTTTTAAATATGGATGAATTTCTGCAATTTAAAACATGGTTGATTGGCTAGGAGGATGCTAATGACCAACCTCCAGTGTTAATAACGGCAGAACAAATCATGGGCACTGGCCAAAGGGCACGTATTGAAAGACAGTTACAATACAATGATAGAGCTATCATCCACATCAGAATGGCCTGCTTTACAGCTTGGCAAAGAATTTCTGTGCCTGGACAGCCTGCTTTAACTTTTGCTAAAGTAATTCAAGGAAATAATGAGCCGTATGTTGAATTTGTGGCACGTCTAACAGATATGATTAAAAAAACTGTACAGATACCTGAAGCCCATGATTTAATTTTAATAACACTAGCTTTTGATAATGCTAACAATGAGTGTAAAAAGGCCCTTGTCATTCATTATATGGATGATATTTTAATTGCATGTGACAATGATGCATCTTTAGAAAAGGTTTTCAGTGTTATTACAAATTTTTTTTTACCTCAATATGGGCTGCAAATAGCTCCAGAAAAGATTAAAAAAACTGAGCCTTACCTATACTTAGGAATGCAAATAGCTGCTAATAAAATAATTCCTCAAAAAATACAATTAAGATGGGATAACTTACAAACTTTCAATGATTTTCAAAAACTATTAGATATTAACTGGATTAGACCCACTTTAGGGATTCCTAATTATATGTTACAGAACATGCTTGATATTTTACAAGGAGATTCTGATTTATTAAGCAAAAGGCAGTTGACAGCTGTGGCTGAACATGAATTACAATTAATTGAACAACGCATTCAAGAAGGACAGCTTGTTCAAATAGATTTAGTAAAACCTGTTGATTTTATTATTTTCTTTACCTTGCCATCTCCCACAGGCCTATTTTGGCAAGATGGTATTTTAGAATGGATTTTTTTTAACCAAACAATCGACAAAAACATTTAAATATATATCTGCAAAAAATCATTTCTTTAATAGTCAAGGGTCACCAAAGATATTATCAATTAAGAAGGTCACGATCCTAATCGCGTAGTGTGTGATCTCACAAAGGAAGAGGTTCAAAGTCTATTTATTTTCAATACCTCTTGGCAAATAGCATTAAGTGATTTTAAAGGACAAATTGATAGTCATTTGCCTATGTCAAAACTTTTACAATTTCTAAAAAGAACACAATGGATTCTGCCTAAAATAGTTCAGGCTTCCCCGCTAGAGGGAGCCATTACCATCTTTACTGATGGTAGTAGTGATGGACAGGCTGCATATGTCACCCTAGGGGAAAACAAAAGTTGGAAAACACCTTATACTTCAGCCCAGCGCACTGAATTAGCAGCTGTAATTCAAGTACTGCAAAATTTTCCACAATCTCTTAATATTGTTTCTGATTCTGAATATGTCTGCCAAACAGTTACTCACATTGAGACAGCTTCTTTGTTTCAAAGGAGATGAATTATCCCAAATGTTTTTACATTTACAAACATTAGTCAGAAGTCGAATTAATCCCCTTTTTATCATGCATATAAGAGCTCATACTAATCTTCCGCATCCTTTGTCATTACAAAATCAGCAAGCAGATACTCTTGTGGGGGTAATTCAAGATCCCACAATATTTCACAAATTGACTCATATTAATAGCGAAGGTCTGTGAAAGAAATTTCCATCTTTATCTAAACAGCAAGCTGAGGACACTGTTAGGACTTGTCCAACACATGAATCTTTAAATGCGCTCCCATTTGCATCAGGGGTTAATCCTCGAGGTCAAAAAGCAAATGAATTATGGCAAATGGATGTTACTCATATTTCACATTTTGGCAAAATGCAATATGTACATGTTATCATAGACACCTTTTCCCATTTCTTCTGGGCTACCACACAATCTGGAGAACTTTTCTGCCATGTTCAATCACATTTACTTAATGCTTTTGCTGTTATGGGATGTCCTCAATCTATTAAAACAGATAATGGTCCTGCTTAAGCAGGGAAGCAATTTCATAAAATTTGTACTACTTTTCATATTGCTCATATCACAGGAATTCCACATAATTCCTCTGGGCAAGGAATTATTGAATGAGCAAACTGGATGCCAAAGTCTATGCTCATGAAACAAAAAGGGGGAGATGATGATCAAGAGGATGATGTTGTGAAAATAAGTACACCAAAAGTTCAATTAGCAAAAGCACTGTTTACTTTAAAATTTTAAACAATTATGATAATTCATCACAGACCCCCGCAGAACAACATTTTAGTAATTTGGAAAAGAAAAATGACATGACCCAAACAGAACTGCAGCTGCAGTCAATCTATTGGAAAAATGTTAAGGATGATCTACGGAAAACAGGCATGATAAAGGTGTGGGGTAGAGGATTTGCTCTTATCATTACAGATGACAGAACCTCAGTTTGGATTCCCTCAAAAAGCATAAAACCCAGACATGTTGACTCTGACGAAAATAACTAAATGGGTAATGTACATTATAGTTATATATAGGACATATAACTTTAATTGCTGAAGGACAGGGACATAATTATACTTATTGGGCTTATATTCATAACTCACCTCTGCTGTGGGCCCTAACATGGGCAGATCCAACTTTACCAATATATCTGAATACTAGTTTAGGATTCCCAGGTCCAGTAGATTCAAGGCTTCCAAAACTACTTAAGGAAGAAGGAAAAATGGTGTCAAGTTTAACTGTTCCATTTTTAGAAAGACCCATACACATAGGTAATGAATTGCCGTGTATGACAATAAGTAATCGAACTACATAGTTTAAGATCAAGAATGATTCTTGTAATTACCTATATGTATATCCCTCTTTTAACTGTATGGAATCAAATGATACTTGCCTATTAGATGGGAGAGAAAGTTGGGATGGATGGCAGTTTTGTCATATGGATTGAGCAGTTATCATAATTAATGATTGCTATGGAACTGTAAGAGATGCAGCCCTTGTGGGGCCTCCCATCTCTAACTCAGAGATAACTGAGACAATATGGACAGGCAAGCTAAATCAGAGTTTAATACATAGAGGATGATTTGTGCCAAATCCATGGGATGATAAATATAATGCTAGTCACAGAAATTTATGAAAAATTTTCCTAGGACTGGGACCAATTTTTATAGTGAATTCTACTATAGAGAATTTTTGTATAGGGTGTGAGATATGGATCCTCTTTCATACTTTTGCATGTGAATATCCAGTTCTCCAAGCTCTATTTATTGAAGAGACCATTCTGTCCCAGGTGAGATGGCTTGACTACCTTATCAAAGAGAACTGTAACTTCTCTTTAAATAGCAGCCATAAACACTATATGGAAATATGTATTAAAGATGCATATGTATTGTTAAAGGTCATATGCATATAAGAAATCAAACTTTTAATTTGAGAATTGTTCTCTATTCACTTGTCTCCAAGCATTTATGTTGCAGGAAAATGAGATGATTATAGCAGCAAGGAGAAGAAGAGGTATTTGGCTGCCGGTACAGATGTCAAGATCTTGGCAATCCTCTCCAGAAACACCAATCCTGATCCATTTGACAAAAGAATATCTGAAAAGTACTAAAAGACTAATTGGACTCATTACTGCAGCTGTCATTGGAATCATTGGAATTATCACTGTGGCTGCGGTCGCTGGAACTGCATTGCATCAAACTATACAGATGCAGCATTATGTTAGAGAAAGGCATAAAAACACCAGTGGACTGTGGCATAGTCAATCTCATATTGATAAGCAAATTAATAATAGACTAAATGATATAGAGACAGCATTGGTTCATATTGGAGATCAAATGTATAATTTAAATTTTTTACAAGTTTAAAATGTGACTGGAATGAGAGCAATTTTTGTATTACCCCTTTAAGATATAATCATTCTGAAATAGAATGGGAAAAGGTAAAAAGGCACCTTTTGGGGCATTCCGATAATTTAAGTCTCGATATCTTAGAATTACAAAAGAGGGTATTAGAAATATCTCAGAATAATTTACATATAACTGATGGAGATGAAGTTATACAATCACTTACCCAAGAGCTAAAAAAAATCTTAATCCTATTTACTGGTGGAAATCACACCCTGCAGTATATAAGCAGAGGGAGGAGGGCTGGGAGATAGATGATAAAGACTGAAATGGTATCATCTAGGAATGCCTAGAGTGTACAATGATAGTGATTATATGTACAAATTAAGAAAAGGCTTTGCATAAGGAAAGCCATGTCTTGAAAGGCCTTGTAATATCTGCTCTTGTAGTCTCTCTGACCTATTACTTCCAGTTTACTGAAGTCATGTTGTCCTCCTTGGTGTTTCTTGAAGTACCAGAGACACTCCTGCTTCAGGGTATATTCCCTCTACTTGTAAGGTTCTTCCTGCAAATTCCTGCATGGCTTTCTCCCTAACCTCCTTCTGGACTGTGCTCACACAGTCTGTGTGAGCTGTGTAGTTTTTTCTCAATAAGGTTTTCTTTCTCCAACCTGTGTAAACTGTATTTCCTCCCTTTCCTAATTAATATTAGTCTACAGCATGGACTCTCATATAACATTTGGTTTATTGCCTCTTTCTCTGCTCCTTGCCAAAATGTAAGATGCATAATGGCAGAGCTTTCTGTCTCTTTTGTTCACTGTTGTATCTCCAGTGATTAGCACAAAGCAGATGTTCAATAAACATTTTTGACTGGCTGAGTCAGCAGATGCAAAAAAAGAGAGGAAAATTCATATCTTAGGAAGTACAGAAAGTAAAGCAAAATGAAAGAGACATTAAAGTAAGTATGTCTAAAATATACAAAAGATAATAATAAGATTCAATTCCACAAGGTAAAAATGGGATATTTGTATGTAACAACTTTATATTTACAATAGCTCCAATAGAATTTCTAAATATGAAGACATAGTCCTGAAATTATAATGATAGTATCAAATGAAGTATTTGCAACTTTTTAAAAAACTAGTTTAATTAGAGGAAGGTGAGAAGGGAAAACAGGCACAGAGGTGAAGAGCTTTGCCCAAAGTTCTTCAGCCACTGAATAGTAAAGATAGATTTTGACCGAGGCACTCTGTGCTCCTAACCACTATGCCATTCTACCTCACGGCTACTTTAACTTCCTAAATGTACTTTATTGTCTCTAGTCATGCCCCTCTTTGGGACTTATGCTGGTTACATATTAAATAAGAGAAATGAGATTAAGAGAGATGGATCAGATGGTAAAACTTGCTGCCTGTCTTCCCTTGCAAGCATCGTGAGCCAGAAGCAGCATTCGCGGGCTAGGGGGAAGGGTAAGGGAAGTAGAACAAAGAGAAGAGTTAGCCTTCCTCCTACCCACCACCCGGCAGGTTGCCAGGCATGACACTGGGCTGAGCAGGGGGAACAAAATCAGCTAATTTATGGAGGTGTATAAATAACATACTCACTAGCTACACATCTTAATGACCAGATGATTCTTAGGACTGAATGCATCAAGACAAAGATTTACTAAATAAGAGTGACCAGAAAGTGATGGGCCCTACCTGAAATTTCATTCAGGGACAAATAATGGAAGCCCAAAAGGTGCTTGGGTGGGGGAGGACTAATGCCAGTATCAGTTTGCATTCTGCAAGTCCCATGCCATCATCTAATTGTTAGACACATAGCATTTCATGATTTTGAGTTTTATCCTCACTGCCATATAGTGAGATTTCTACTCTTGGGTCCATGTCTTAGAAGAAGAGAACTGCAGCTTGCAGGTTTGAATATCTTGCTCAAGGTCACTGTAAGGGGTTGAGGAAAGACAACTTCAAATGTTCCTGGACATAGCCCCACCCCACACTTACCTTTGGTATATGGGTTGAATTGTGTCTTCTTAAGAGATATGTTCAAGTGCTAATCTCTCATTCTGTGAATGTGACCTTACTTAGAACTAGGACCTGTGAAGATGCTCCTAGCAAAGAAGAGGCCAAAGTGAAATAGGCTGGGCCCTAACCCCATAAGACTGGTGGATTTAAAAAAATAGGAAATTTGGACACAGGTGGGACAAACAAACAGACATATGGGAAAGTGCCATATAATGAAGAAGGCAGAGATTGAAGTGCTGCAGCTACAAGTCAAAGAATGCCAGCAAAGAGAAGCTGGAAGAGGAAAGGAAGGATTCTCTCCTACAGGCTGCAGAAGGAGCATGGCCCTGCCGACACCTCGTTTGGGGATTACAGTCTCCAGATCTGTGAGACAATAAGCTTGGTTGTTCGCAGACCTTGGTCCTCACAAGTTAAGAAAACAAACAAATGAAAAGCATTGTATATGGCCATACAATTCCATTACTCAAGTCCTCTATTTCCCCAAGGATTCTGGTTAATGGCAGTCATGCCCTACTTGGTCCTGTGTCCAATCCCATCCATTAGGTGAAGATGAGTCCTTCAAGTAGTTCGTGAGTACTTGCCCATCTAGAAGCATGGCAAACTTCTCTCCTTACAAAGAAACATTCTTTCTGAGCTCTGCCAGACTAACTGAGGTCAACTCTAGCCAAACAGGTCTTCTCTCATTCCTCTTCTCTGGTGTCAGTTGAACTGCTTTTTTTTTTGAATTCCCAGGTTGAGATTTGTGTGGAGTCTGGGCAAGAAGAAAACTAAGCCCCATGGCCTCATGGACCATTTTGTTTTGTTTTCAGCTCTCTAAATTAGTTAAGTCTGACTACATGGGGAAAGAGTTCTTTTTATATAGTTTAGTCCAGTTCTGTTTCTTAGCTTGCATGGAAATTGGGGCCAAAACTGCCTTTCCATTTTATGGCCATTATCTTTCCTGAGCAATCACATGCAAAGAGATTGAACATGATCTGGGGTTCCTGGTTCCCTACTGTAATATACAGTATGGCAGTCAAGGAGAGTGTAGGCTGGTAATACTTGACATCCAAGAACTTACAACATAGTTGAAAGATGGAAACCTACCATACCATTAAATCATGATATGAATCAGCATGGGAACAAATGCCTGAAGGTAGGATTAAGACAAGGAAGTTGAGTTATCCAGCCTTACTTAAAGATGGGCTGTTTTCCACAATTTTTACCCTAAACCTGATTTCCAGGTTTAGTCTATTTTATGCACACCCTACTTGATCCTGAGGCCAATGACAAAGTAGTGTTTTTTCATGCAAACCATAACAACTGCCTCAAGAACACCTGCTTTTCCTATCTGTTCAACCTAGAGAAATGCACCATGCTACCATACGTGAGAGTCTTTAAGGTGAACTTTGTACCACTTGTACAAATTGAGATAGGTCAACAGGTCACAGCAAGTACATGGCTAAGGAAAGAGGAGGAAGCAGATAACTGTTATAATTTTATGCTATGCTTTATGTTTTCCAAATCATCTGAAGTTTATTATTTACTTTGGTTCTTAGAGCAACTTTCTTAAGGAAAGGTTACATCGAAGGACATTCCCGAGTTGGGATTTGGATCCAGTTTCTTCTAATTTCACTCTCTGTGCCTTTTCCACAGAGCCACTAACACTGTTCCCACACTTCAGAGCAGGCACCAGGGTCTTCAAAACACAGTCCGTGTTTCTTCTTGCTTTCCTTTCTCTCTCCTTCCCCAACAACATCATCCCCTAGGAACAGCACAGAGGTGGTGTTTGACTGGGGAAATGACGAGGCCCGTTCTGAAATCCAGGCTCAGCTTCTCATTGCTTGGAGGACTGAAGGTAAATTTTTGCATGATGGAAGTGAAGAAAATGAACAGTTCAGACTCGGCCAACTGTTCCCCAAGACATACACGTTTTCCTGAAAGACAGAAACAGTAAGACTGAGTTATCTTCCAGGTTGAGGAGGTACCCAGCAGGACAGAAATCCTGCTTAAAATGTGAGCAGACATGACTTATGACCTCAGACACTGAAAAGGTGAGTTGAAAGCACTTTCCCAGTGATAACAAAGCCATCTTAGCGTCGAAGACTTAAAGTCTCATTTATTAGTGTTTCGTCCTTGAATTGGATTCAAAGATGTGGTTGCCTATAAGTTGCGGTTTTATATTCTAATGGCCAGAAGAACTCATTGATATCTCTCATATCTGTTATATCTTAGTTGGAGAAGACCATTCTGGTAATGGGAGGGGTTAGGAGAGATGATACAAGGCTCTTTACAATTCTAACAGAAAGTCCTGCAAACTTTGAGCAAAGGAAGGGCTTTCTAGGCCCCAGAGCTATATGTACAGTGTGACAAGTTCCTACGTAACTTAGATCACAGAAAGCAAAAGTCCGTGATCAGAAACTCAAATATTTTCAGGGATTAGGCTGGTTCTGCATAGGATCATCATCAAAGTCGGAGGCCTGGGATGACGAAGAAAATATATGTTTAGCCTAAATGTTTTCAAAAATCATTTAACAAACAGCAATATAAAAAGCAGATATCACATCAAAATTCTGCATTAAATTTTTTCGATCCTTAAAAGGAAACTGTACAAAGGCATTAGCAAGTGAATATCAAAGCAATTTCTTAATTACAAAGCATACTTCTCCATGTTTTCCTCAATTATTGGGGATGTCACTGATATGGATGGACTGAAGAATTTAAAAGGCCCTCTCCACTGGAGCTGCTTTAACCTCCCTATCTCTCACAATTGTCTTTTCAACAAATAGCAGTCTTTCTTTTCTGACAATGTGGTGCCCAAGACTAGATGCTTCTCTCCACAAATCAAGCTCGGCCCGGCCCTGACCACATCTCCCTCCACTGCGTAAGTGAAGAACTGGGGGCAGGATGATGGAGATCCAGCTCAACGTCCCTCCCTTCCTAGCCATGTGATTTGGGGCAAATGAAGTAATGTTTCTAAGCATTAGAGAAAATGATTATATGGTGTGTGTGAATGCACATGTGTCTGTTTAAATGAGAACTTATTTTATAAATTGTGTGGGCTACTCACTGAACCCCAAAAGACTAAGTAAGTAATAATTTTCTGGTAAAAAGAGTATTTCAAAAGGCCACCCCATGCAGATTTCTCATCTCCCTAGTCCCTGACACCAACTCCAGGCTTGTGTGGCAGCTGTCCCTGAGAGGGACTGTCCCTCCCCCACTTAACTTTAACACCCCGCACCTCTTAGCACCACCATGCTCTGGTGTGTGCTTTTCTTTCTTCCTATTTCCTTATTTTCGAGAAGTTGTGGGTTTCCTGAACAATCATACATATACTATAGGTTTCAATGATTCCACAGTCCGCACCGATAACTTACACTGATGTGGAACACTTGTCTGAATTGATGATAGCACATTCGTAGAACTATACTATTAATTAAAGGATATGATTAAACTTAAGATTCATTATGTTACACAGCTCCATGAATTAAAAAAAAAATTCATTCCATTATCATACATACAGTCTAACATTTCCCCTTTTAATCACATTCAGATATATATTCCAGTAAAAATAACTACATTAGCAATTTTGTGCTACCATTAACCACCATCCATTACCAAAATATTTCCATCATTCCAAATAAGAAATCTGTACATTTAAGTCTTACCTTCCCATTCCCAAATCAACAACACATCCCCTGCTCATCTATAATCCAGATTGTGACTCTATGAGTTTGCTTATTCTAATTCTAGAGTTACTTTTAGAAGCTTATTTTCCTGTGCCATAATACATATTCACTGTAAACAGTAATTAGAACTTCTTCCTGGTGCTTCCACTAACTGGCATCACTAATCAACCAGATCAATTACCTCATGAGTAAAATGAGAGCGTTGACCCAGCAAAGTTATTACCAACTTAATTCTCCTATACTTCAGTGATTGTATTTGAAAAAATAAGGCACAAGACTTGTGCATTTCATGAAACTACTTGCTACTTTGCTGGATCAAAGAAGAAGGATTTAAACGAAGAAAAGAAATTATGAACTTTCAATAGTAGCTTAACAATCCTCCCTGATTACACACATGTAGTAATTTCTTACCTGGTTTCTTTACCAAGAGAAGTGGAGGAACTGTCCACACCTTATTTGCTCAGGGATGCTGCCTTTAGAAAATCCTAGACCAAGTGTGAGGAAATTTATCTGGTTGCCAAAACTGGGAATGTGATGGGTGAGACCAACCAGTTATGTTGACATCTCTTATCCTTAGTTTTCTTTTCTTTCTTTTTTTTTTTTTTTTACATGGGCAGGCACCGGGAATCGAACCCGGGTCCTCGGGCATGGCAGGCAAGCATTCTTGCCTGCTGAGCCACCGTGGCTCGCCCTCCTTAGTTTTCTTATATTAAGAAAAGAAATGCCAAATCCGTTTCCAATCTAACTTTTAATAACTGGGTGCTGTAGGATTAAATGAGATAATTTGCTTTCCATTGAAATCAATGATTAAGAGGGAGGGACACAATTCTCAGTAAGAAGGCCCCAGTGAGGAAATGTTCATAGAGCTTTTTATACTCCAGCTAATGAAGATAAGAGAATTTTTTTTTAAAGGTGAGACATGAAGGAACTACAAAGAATTGTCTTCTGCAATATGAAGGAAAGTTATCTTGGCATACTCGGACTAGAAGGACCATTCTTCTTAAAGCTACAGAAATCTACTAAAATTTTTCCCCTCACAGCTGCAGCAATCACTAAGTGAGGAGATTTTGTGGAGCTCATAAATGGTCATACTTTGGGAATTTTAGAATTACATAAAACTGGTGCAAAGACCAGGGAACAAGAATATTACAATTATTGGTATATGCAGCTTAAACTTTGTACTGTAATGTAAAATTTGAAACTATTGCAGACAAGAAGATGGGGGAGATGTTCCTAAATCTCATTATCAGCTTTCCTATTAAGAAGTGACTTATCTAATATGAGCAAAGGTGACACTTTGCCAGATGAAGAAAGACAAAGGATGTAATCAGATTCAGCCCAACTACACTTAGGTCAGTTCAGCACTGGAAAGGAGGGTCTTTGGAGACACTCTCACTTGGATTCAAAATGCATTTCCTTCCTTTTTCTCTGAGCCTTTAAGAGATCATCAGCAAAATGATACTGTTTCATTATATGATATGTATTTTAAGTTAATGATAGGCATCATTAATGAAAAGTATAATGGACATGCATTCCACACTGCGGGGTGTCTGTAGCATTTAGTTATTTTTAGGAGATAGAACTAGAAAGAACACAGGCTTTGGCTTTTGACAAAGTTGACTGGCACTGAGTCCTAATTCTGGCATGTATAAGTTTTATGAATTTAGTTGACATATTTAATGCTCTATGCCTCAGAATCATTATCTCTACAGTTGGAATAGTAATTTAAATCTTGTGAAATTACACTAGAACGTAAATTCCATAAGGACAGATTTATTTTTTCTATTTTCTTCATGGCCATATTTTCAGGGCTAAATACCTGACAGGAAACAGTTTCATCTCATCCTCTTTTGTACCTTTCAATCTGCATACCTTTTAAATGTATTAACTCAAATTTTAAAAGGTATTTAAGAATACACAACTGTGATGATCTTGTGAAGCACAGATTGTATACCGTGGATGGACTCTATTGTATGTATAGATATCTCATTTAAAATTAGAAAAAAGATCATTAAAATTTTTAAAGGCAAAAAGGGTCTTTTCATTGAGCATTTACAGAGTAGAATCTGATCTAGTTAAGCCTATGCCATTTACTCAGTCACTGACTGATGCCCTTAATAATACGTAGCTCCTTTCCTTGGTCTCCTGCCTGGCACCTTACTATAAATTGGGTCTATTTCTGTGTGAGTGCTGGTCCTTTAAAAGAACAGCAAACAAATATAAAACCCTGTAATACTGCAGGTGTCTAAGTCTCTGTGAGCAAAAGGTAGCGTCACACCGGCTGGGACCAAGTGGAAACATGGCAACTAAAACAAAGTACTTAAAGCAGAATAGTGCGGGAGGGTTGAAAGAGGAAATCAGAATTCTCACTCTTGTTTATTACAACTCACCCATTGAGAAAGGCAGGAAGGATTCCCTTTTCTTAAACTGTCCGTTCTTCAGAAAATGCTCCGGGTTAAACGTGTCAGGGGTGGCCCAATCTGCAGGGTCCCTGTGCAGTGCGGTCAGATTGGTCAGAATCGTGGTCCCCTGGAGAAGGCATGAAGGCTCAGGCAAGGCTTGAGCTGCACAATAGGTCTGCACAATGGGTCCGGGTCCTCAGACTCCCACACCACTGTGGACCACCCCCTGAAGCCCGCACCCTCCCAAACCCATCCTCTACTGTGCCCACTCCCCTAAAACCCCAGGACCCTGTTCTTTGCCATGGGACACTTTCCTATTGGGAATTTTATTAAGGAAGTCTGGCTTCTCTTGACTGTAGAGTGGATCTTTCTGTACAGGAGAGGTCAGCATGGAAAGGGGGTGTATATACAGCACCAGGAGAATGGAGCAGTTGTCCAGCCAGTACTGGACCAAAATTAATTCAGCTCCTCAGTGTGGCAGGTCTTCAAGATAAAAAGGGCTTATTTATCCTATTCCCCCCATTCTCCTCCTTTCATTGCATCCAATAGTACAATGGCACCTACCCCCACCCCCAGTAGGTGAAAAATACAATCAGGTCCAGTGAAAAATTATCCAGATCAAATCAATTATACAAGCAAGATCCCAAGGAGAGAGCCTAATGCCTCTCTTTTGTTCAGTCTACCTTTATCAAATCCATCAGCAAGAATAGTTGACTTCCTCAATTATTCTTGATTCTGTCACCTGTACTCCATGTCCAGTGCTGCCCCCCTCCAGACAATCCATCTTGTTTGCCCCACACCTCTCTTTCCTCTTTTAATCTATCAGGCACCCTGAAAACAGAGTGAGCACTGAAAATGATATTATCACACCACACCCACCCACCACTAACAGCAGAAACTGAAACCCTCAGTTTCCAGGCAGTTAGGTAAAATACAGGCCACCTGAGCCCTGTAGCTGTCATTTTTTTCCCCTCCATGCACTCTCGCTGCAGTGGTCTTCCTTCAGTTTCTCAAACATGCCATGTTCCCACTCATTTCAATGCCTTTTTAAGTCCTGCTAGGCTCCACCTGGGAAATTCTTCCTCCTTATTTCCTCACTGAGCTAATTCTCGATCATCCTTTACTTCTCCATTCAAATACCACTTTTCAGACTCCTCCAACCCCTACTCATGCCCCAGTTAACCTGTGTCCTGTGAGCTCTCTTCTTTGGACAATTATCATGGTTTGTAATTAAGTTCTTACATTTTCTTTCCCTGGTTTATTTTACTCAGGATTGTTTCTCCAGATTTGTGCATATTAGTGCTAAATGAATGTTTATTGAATTCACAAAGATCCATAACTATTTGTGAGTGCTCTCTATACTAAGGAGTAGAGTAAGTGCTCTGCATACACGATCTTGTGTACATTACGGATGAAGAAACAGAAGCTCTGAGAGGTTAAACAATATTCATAAGGATGCACAGTGGGAAGAGGCAGTGCTGTGCTTGAACCAGGTCTGCTTTGGTTCTTCAACTCTATATTATAACATCAATGAAATTTCTTAGCTCCCAGGCTGAAAAACTTTAACATTAAAGTTAATGCTAAAACCAGTGGTAGAAGGAGTCTGTTGAGCTGAGCTGATTTCCTGGAGGAAAATAAATTGCCAGAAAATTGTACTGGACACCTGGAATTTAGACCCCAGCTTTCACCCAAAAGATGCCCAATGAGTGAAAGTAACAACTGCTCTACCTGGCTCTGCAAGGACAGTGTCCAAGGGGTAGCCCAGTGACCAAGGTGTAAGTGGAAGCTCCTCTAATCCTGCCACTTGAAATGGTGATATACTCACAGGGACTTTGACACACTGGAATGGATGCAAGGCAGCTGACCAAGGTGGTAAGGAGCAGGGCTGGAGCTGAGAATGTGCAGTCTGGAGAGAGGATCCTAGGGGGCGCAGAAGAGCTGTCTGCAGAGGACAGGATTGATAGTACTTGGAGAATCAAAATCCTTGTGAGGACATGGAGAATTTAACAGAGACCAATTGGGAAAAATTGCAGGGAGACTTTTAAAATCAAAGGGCAGCAGCATCTGTGCAGGGAACATGGTATAGTGTATATACGTGTGTGTGTATGTGTAAATATATATACACATATATACATATATGCATTGTAATCAGAAGAGATCTGGTTTTGAATCCCAACTCTGTTCTATTGCAGCTTAGAGATCTTGGATAAGCTACTTAATTTCTTTGAACCTAAATTTCCCAATCTCTAAAATGGATGTAGTAAAGAATTATTAGAGGACTGAGTAAGAGATTTTGAAGAACCTGGATAGTCTATGGCACAAAATCAATTCTTAATAAGTATTGGCTCCTTTCCCTTCCTTTCTAACCTGGGTTATAAACCTAAGGTAAACTAACTAACTAATTATCTATGTGATTAACTAGAACTAACATTGAACACTTGGGTTGGTTTTGCTGGTGCACTACTTAACTTCCCCGTCTCTGGGACTGTCAGTCAAAGTTGGAAAAATACCTGTGGGGATATTATGTTAGAAACACCAGCATTAAAGTGATGTTGGCCAAGGTATTCTCAAATGTCCCTTCACATTTTAACATTCCACCTAGCAATGTATGAAGCAGTATTTTCCAAAGTCTCTAAACCTGTGAGGTGCTCTATTATGAGAAAGGAAAAAGTTCTTTGCCAAATTATGATTGAGTACTGCTGCCAGTTATCCCGTCAATGATTAGCAGACTCTGTGAAATCCCACAGGACTTCTTGCCCTAGACTTATTGAACAGAGGAACCTCCCAATACCTATTAACATTTAGTTATTATGTTTTGAACTAATGTTTCAAAGTTCATAACGGGAGGAAGATAAATAGTATTTTATATTAGGGATAATATCTCACTCTACCCATTCAAATTGATAAGAATACATGTCACTTTTCAAGTTCAGGCTCCAACCATCTAAAACGATGGCCTGAAGATCTGGGGAGTTCTTGATTACCTTGGGCAGGTAGTATCCAGCCACAGTGGTTTCTGCCACCACTTCCCTGAGCCAGCCCAGGGGGACCACATTGCCCATTCCCTGCACCTCGTGGATGACGGCATTGGTGTAGGGCAGGTGCTCTCGGTCAGCCGTGCTCAGCTGCTGAGAATGGCCAATCACTCTGATGATCTCAGCTTGTACTTTCTCTGGAAAAGAAGAGAAAATTCTATTATTTTTTCAAACTTCTATGATTTCTTCCAAATATGTAGAGATGGTCTCCAGAATCTTACCTGCTGTATGCCAACTAGTGACCAGGTTGCAAAGCAATAAAGTATTTTTTGACCTTTCCAAGTGCTTGTTTAGAAAACTGTTGAGTGCATCATTTTCCTTGATCCTGATGAGGCTAAGGAGTGGAATAACTAGGATCAAAATGGCTAAAGATTATAGTAAAGTCTGTGGACTCTAGTTTCTCAAAGAGGCATATATGAGTGGAAAGGGAACCATGACGTAAGGAAACTGTAGAAGTAAACATTGCTCCACAACATTAATGCTGCAATTACTTCAATTTCTCTGAGCCTAAGTTTCCTCATCTGAGAAGTGGGGACAAATCTACTCTCATTTTAAATCTCTCTTTTTGGATGCATGGTCCTGGGAATGGAACCTGGGTCTCCTGCAGGGAAGGTAAGCATTTGATCAGTAAATTAAAGCTTTTTTAAAAATGGCATGAAGTGATGTATGTGAGCACCTAATATATGATAGAGTCTGCTAGGTTTTCCCAAATGTATGTTTTCCTCTTTTTTTCTATAATAAAACCAATTTTTGCTGGGTACATACTTGTTCAGCTAAAGACTATATTTCCCAGACTCCCTTGCTACTGAATATGACCATCTGGTTAACAGAATGTGCACAGACATGATATTTAAAACTTGGAACATGCCTTTAAGTGGAGGGGTTTGAGCTCCCTTCTCTTTTCCCCTTTCCGCAGGTGGAATCGCAGCCCTAGCAGGGAGCCATCTTAGATGGTGTAAACACAGACATGATACTAGATACAACAGAGCAAAAAGTTGGAAGGAGCATGGTACTCTAGGGGCTCAGCAGAGTCCAGCACAGATTGATAGATAAATGAAATAAAATTTAAGCTATTGTTATATGGGGCCTCTATTACAGAAATAAAATCTATATCTTAACCCAGTAGCATTTAAATTTTTAAGAAATGTAATCCAAATATAGAAATGAATTTTATATCATGTCCCAGGACATAGATACACAAATACATACTTTATGTATATATGCATCAAATATGAAAGAAATAAAGTTTCATGACATGCTTATCCTTAGTACATGGGGAGCACTTTGATATTTTCTATTCTATCTTTACTTTAAAAGAAAAATTTGGTCTTATTCATCAACATGATTTTATACACCTCTATTAAATTGCAATCACAGTTTTTAAAAAACTGTGTTGCAGCAGTTTCGAATCTCAAGGAGAAAGAAAAATGAACATAACAGTTACTCTCCTTGAATGGCACAGAATCAGTGGGGGAGACACAAACATATTGTGTGATCAGCACAGTGATGGATGCACCGTGGGTCTTCTATAGGGAAGAAACGCTGCCAATTTCCAAGAAGAATGGGAAATGTCATAGCACAGGTAATGTTTGATAAGATTCTTCAAGAAGTCTACAGGTTTACACTGTTGGGATATTGGGGACGTATATTCTTTATACAGGGAACACCACATGTGACAGCATAGAGGCATAAATAAGGACAGTGCAATGGGAAATGGCATAATTTAGTGAGGCCCCCATGCAGCATGGGTAGGGTGAGTCTGGACAGGGAGAAAGAAGCACAATCAGAGGGTGCTATACACTAGACTAAGGACTGTGGACATTACAGAGAGGGCAGTGGGAAGCCACTACTTAAAAGGAGGGAGGGGAAGGACCAGATTTTCATATGAGAATGCAGCTCTTTTGTGGAACTTATCACAAGGCCAATTAAGGTCAAAGTTTCCTCACTAGCTATGAGGATCTTGAGGGCAAGGGCCCTCTGTTACATCTGTATGACCAGCTGTCATTGCTTTCCGAACAGAAAAATTGAAGAATGTTCCTGTTCTGAAGTCTATATCACCTCATGACTGTTCAATCAATCTTTCCATTTCACCACATGCTATCTTCGGACTCAACCTTAGGGCAGCAGTCCTGGCAGGTAGTACGTCTTGTTCCAGACACAAGACTGGCATGCTCACCTTGGATTTCTTCATTGATGGCCAGGTAGAGTAGAGCCCAGCACAGCACTGTAGAGGTTGTTTTTGTTCCAGCAAAGAGGAGGTTCAGGGTATTGCAGATGAGGTTTTCTTCATGGAAACTTGAAGAGGCATTGCCTGAATTCTAGAAAGGAGAAAGTTTATTGGTGTGCTTCTAGTGTTTGTGCTTGCCCACAGAAGAGACGGGCTTCATCCTAGGGAGGGAACATGGAAGGAAAGCTCCCAAGGATAAATGATTGTCCTTTTTTCATACTCAGGGGACAGTAGCTATTATGCCAGTATAATTAGCATTGTCCTGCCCCAAGCGTTGGAAGCTCCGAAGGGTTTCTAGCACTTTGGGGGATGATTCAAGACAAATATTTTCTTATGCCTATAACTTGGGAGGTTATACTACAGTGGAAATAGAATGGGATGAAAGTTTGAATTCCAATATCAGCCACTTAATTTACAGCTGTATGACTTAGAGAAAGCTCCCTCACTTCCCTGACCTTCAGTTTCATGCTTTGTAAAGTGAACCTAACAATATGCCTCTCTTAAGATCACATTATAAATTCCCTGAGAGGCAAAAAGGAATGTAGGAAGTAGCCACCAAATGTTTGTACTGATATCAGAAAGAAGAAACTGAATGACTCTCCTACAGCTAGTCTCATATTTCTCCACAAAGCTTTGCTAGATTAAACCTCTCTGACTCTATCAAACATTCCTCATGTCCCCCTACTCATCCTCATCACCATCCTGCAAAAGTTTAAATTTGTCAGCATTCCTCTAAATGAGTTGTTGCATATCTGAGCACCAGGTAGCAAGTAAAGTCTCCTCCTTTGAGGAAAAAAACGATGCTTCTGCTAATATTGTGGCAAGAAAATGAAACAAGAAAGGAAATGGAAATAAATCTAATATTATCCAGAGGAACCACTAATTTCATGAGTCAAAAGTCAAGACAACTATTCAGTGACAACTATTACCTGGAGGACCCACTGTGTTGAAGGCTAAACATCCCCTTTAGCTTCCTCCTTGTTTCTTGCTTATAATGTTGGAAAGTAGACGGTATGTGGGGAGGGGTATTAGGAAGACCCACTTAGACCTTGACACTAAACTCTGGCCTTCAACTCAGTTTTACTTGTGTTCTGCACTGGGGCTGGTAGAAGGAATATGTAACTGGGCAGAGGCCAACCACTAATAAAACAGTGCTTTTACTAATCTCAATGGCTTGCTTTCCCTTTGTGTATCACTGCTTCAGATATGGATAGAGAGTAGGGGGTGAGGGGTGAAAAGGCCTCCAGTCAAGTACCATTTATCCAGTATCATTATTTCTATTTGCCTCACCAGCCCCAACTTCATGCTACTCCTATTCTTATACTCTGAAAGACTGCCTCTATGTTTACCCCGCCCCCCATGTACAAGGTAAGGATCATGAAATGCTTAAACTATCCTGGATTATCAAGTTGGGCCTCATGGGGAAGAAAAGGTCCCCTGGATAAATGTAATCTCAGGAAACCTAAAAAGAGGACAGCAAAAGCATCAAGGTCAGAGAGAAAAGATGTCAGGACAGAAGCTGAGGTCAGAGAGATGCTATGCTGCTGACCTTGAAAATAGAGGAAGGGCCCAGGAGCCAAGTAAATTGGCAACCTTCAGAAGTTGAAAAAGGCAAGGAGAGAAATCTGACTATAGCCTCCAGAAGGAACCAGCTCTGTGGACACCTTGACTTTAGTCCAGTGAAATGAATTTCAGAATTTTGACCTCCACAACTGTAAGAGAATAAATCTGTATCTTATGGTACTAAGTTTATGGCAATTAGTTATAGTAGCAATATCCACATTTTACCTTTAAGAACAAAGCACATGAAATGGCTTTGGTTTCCTTACCTTTGCTATTTCCTTGCAATAAACATCAATAAAGTCTCTCGGTTCAGCAGGGTTCCAGTTTCTCTTGTGTTCTTCAATCATATGAGAAATAAACAATTTCAGTTTTTCACAGTTTCTAAAGAGTATCTGGTGAGCTCCAGGAAGGAATCTCATTATCCATGGAAATAAATTGTAGAGCTAAATGCTAAAAGCAAAACGATGGAGACCACAGGTCACTTTTTCACTTTATAAGACAAATAACGTTCTTTATCCATAGGTCTTTTATAGGCTTAGGCTTAAATCTTGGAGGCATTCTTGATGCCTGTTTCTCTCTCTCACTCTTACCACTCTAGCAAAGCATTGCAGCTCTCTATCCAAAATATGTCCAGCCTTAGACCACTGCACACAACCCAGCTGCTGACACCCAAGAACAATCCACCATCATTTCCTATCTGGAATTGTGTCCGATGATTCTATTCTTAACCCCAGTCCAAGTCTGTTTTCATCAGGGCTGCCAGAGTGACCCTTTCACAAGTCAGTAAGATCATTTCACTCCTTGGCCCCTGATCCCCCAATGGGTTTCATACACTCAGAAAAAAGTTGCACATCACTAGCTGGGTCTATGAGCCCCTAATAAGCCGATCCCTGCCTCTGCCCACCCCTCAGTCCTTTTCTATCACTTTTGCCGCTTTTCTCTCGACACTCCAGAGAAAGTGTAGAGAGACCACATCAGAATGTTCCTGTTTAGGCCTTTGCCTTTGCTATTCCTTCTGCTTGGAAACTTTCCCTCTATAAATCTGCATGACCCCACCTCTTTGCTTCATTGAGGTGTTGTTCAAATGTCATCTTCTTGAAACAGTCTTACCAACAATCTTGTAAATGGCAGCAGCTCTGTAACCTTTATGTATTCTCCTATGTTGCTTTATTTTCCTTCATGGCAATTATACATATTCATATATACATATATATATCACAAATATACACACCCCTCTATACATATGTCCACAAATGTATTGCACAGATATGTTTGTATTTCTAGATGTCTCCACTATAATGTAATCTCTATGTGGGCAAAACTTGTCATTTTTAGTTGAATAAAATATTTGTTGAATAAATTCTCTCTATATCTGGTAGAAAGCAGATAGTATAACATAATACAAACTGCCTAGACTTAAGATGAGTCAGAGGTGGCTCTGACTATTAGTTTTGCCTCTTTTAATAAAAAACTCCTCAGGGCAAGAGGGAAAAGGAAATATGAATAGAAGACACAAAATGACTAGAATGAAGTTCTAATATTTAATAGGAGAAATGAAAAGTAATTATATGCTTCATTAACATATCAAATATCTTTAGACCGGATAAGAAATTTACATCTAGCTTTTCACTGTTTGAAAAAGAATCTCCTAAAACAATAAAAAAATAAAAAAGGCAAGAACAGTATGGAAAAGTATTAACCAAATGCTAACCAAAGGAATGGTAATTTGCTATATTAATATAAGACAAAATAGCCTTTATGGAAGAAAATATTAGTAGACATAAAGGACTTTACTAAATAGTTATAAAAGTTTCAATTCACTAGAAAGACATAACAATTTTAAACTTATATGCATCTACTAATAACATAATCATAAAATTTATAAAGCAGAAATTGTTAGAACTAAAAAGAGAAAAAGAGAAACCCACCATTATACCAGGAAATTTTTGACACAGTGGAGATTCTAGCCAGCAAAAATAAATGATGTGAACTGGAAAGGAAGAAACAGAACTATTTATTATTTGCATGTTACAATTGTCTATAATGTATCCACAGAACAATTATAATATTAATAAGTTTATCCAATTTGATAAATACAAAATCAATAATCAAAGTCAGTTACGAAGAGTGAATGAAAGAATTAGAATACCACTGATTTGAATCTTCCAAATAAATAACGGATCTAGGCAATGATCATCAATGACTTACAAAACCATTTCAAAGAGAGCTGATGGGGGATGTTATAATTGATGGATCATGCTGATAATAAAAAGAATTCACTGATCAATCTTGTTATAACAAAGAGAGACAACAAGATGTCATGTACTTCCTAAAAAGGAGTCTTCCCCCCCAAATTAAAACGAATTGTGATCAATCATCTAGATTTAATTACCCATATACATAACACACAGCACTAGAAGAGCATGTTAAATGTCAAAGGAAAGCAGGTAGCAAAATCAAAAATGTGGAATATTTTATAGGACA
The DNA here is from genome assembly GCA_004026745.1 of Myrmecophaga tridactyla. Lineage (NCBI taxonomy): Eukaryota > Metazoa > Chordata > Mammalia > Pilosa > Myrmecophagidae > Myrmecophaga > Myrmecophaga tridactyla. The sequence goes on along the minus strand of PVIY010016796.1, from coordinate 1,737 downwards.
AATGACTCAGTTTTGTCAATATACAAATTGCAAAGGTCAAATAAAGAGGTGGGTTGGAGGCCATAGATTGAGACTTGAGAGACAAAGCAACAAAATATAACATATGGGCCTAGTTTGGATTTTGAGTCAAGGAAAAAACATAAAACCCATAAAAATACTTAGGAGACATTTGAGAAATCTGAATACTGGTTGAGTATTTGATGACTAAGAATTATTATACCAATTTTTAAGGTGTAGTAACATATTTTTGTTAAAGTGGATCATTTCAGAATTATATTCTAAAACATTAATTATACTCTGAAATATCAATGGATTAAATAACTGACATCTATAATTTTCTCCAAAATAATCCAGGGCTGGGGGTGGAGGGATAATAGTTAGGTATGGATAGGGATGAAATGAGATTGACCAGGTGTTGAGAACTGTTGGAGTTGACTGATGGGTACACAGTGATTCATTACTATATTCTCTCTACATTAATATTTGTCTGCAATTTTCAAAAATAAAGTGTTTTTTTAAAATGAGGCAATCTTTAAACTTTAGCAATGGCAGGTTAGATTAACCAAAGCCAACCAATCTATTGAGAACAGTAAGATAAGATTGTAAAAATGCACACATATGTGTGTATACACACACGTAGCAAGGCAGTGAGTAATTCAGCAACAAAGTCTAGGGAAGAAGGAAACCCAGAGAGGTCAGCTTAACACTTCCGATGATTTTGCCCTAGAAGTGTCTTCTAAATCTAGAAAAATGGCTAAGGGACCAAAAGGCTGAGCAGAATTTTTAGTAGACACATAGGCTTAGAGGAATAAAATTTGGGGTTCAGGACCCCCCCAAGGAAAGGGGTGAGGTTTGGATCCCAAAGGCCTACACCCTAAGAAATTGAAAGCTTTATAATAGCAAGTGATGGTGAATGTGGAAATAGTGTGATCAGTTTAAAAACATTTTGGCATCTTTTACATCCATATATTCTCAAAGGAAATGAGTGGATAACTCCACAAAGATACTTGTAGAAGAACGAGCATAGCAGCTTTGTTCATAACATCATTCAAGTGTGAATCCATAGAAAATAGATTAGTAAACAGTGACAGAGTCATAAAATGGACTAGAATTCAACAATAAAAAGATCAATCAACATAAATGGCTCTCAAAAGGACATGCTAAGGGAGAAGCCAGTTGCAGAAGAGTATTTCTGAGGGAGGGGGGACTAGAAGGGACTCAGGCCAATAATTTTTTTTTTTTAAAGAATAACAGAAATGTATAAGTGCATGAAATTTTACATCTTACATGAATGTTAAACATATTCTTTGCACATAGTAAATATTTCATAATATTATTAAACACATTAAAGTCCACAGACTAAGTTCAAATAATTTTTGTTGAAGGCAATTGAAAGACATTATATTTTAGCTGGAGGATGGAAAGGAAGAAAGAACCCATTTGTGTCTGACACCAGCCCCAGCAGCATATATGGAAGGAGAACTGCCTTACTCGGCACTGCATTGAAGATTCTATACATGTGACCTCATCTACGCACTTCAGAAGCTTCTGAAATCAACCAATCCCGGTCCTCAAAGCGCTCCTCAAAGGTGATGGAGCAAATGATACTGGAAACTGCATTGTGGATCTTGAAGTGAGGGTCAAAAAGCTGTCCTGGAGGTAGAGGAAGAAGTGATGGATCCTTCAGACGGGCTTGTTTCTGCTTCCTATGGAGACTCCACTCAAAAGGACACATGG